>WJXA01000333.1:0-80208 GCA_014282245.1 Rhododendron simsii
TTTTGATTTGAGCAATTTTTTATTGAACCATTCAATAAAAAACTGTTCGGATGAAGCCCTTTCTAGTCTTTCTTTTTTGCTGATTTCTCGCAATCACCCTTAAAATCACGTTCTGATTACATTGAGCGGCTCGGATCATCAAAATTCGTTCACGAACTTGGGGGTTTTTTAAGGGTTTTTTTACGTGTCTCAACGTCTCAAAGATAGAGGTGAAGCCATATGGTGGAAAGCAGAGTCACCTTGCACACTAAATCCAAATTTTGAAGTTCAAAACATCTTAGGTGTTAATGTGTTATCAACATCTGTGGATCAATCAAGATTTGATTTCTACCACAATTTTACTGAGCTCCACTCATGGGCGGTGGAATTAGTATCCAGAAATTTGTCGATGTGTGCATAAGCTAGTCCGGACATCTTGAATTACGGAAAAAAAAAAAAAGTTCACCCGACTAGACTCAAACAACCCTCCAAAATTTGTACGTGCTTGGAGTCATTATTTTACAATTATAAATTTAAGCCCTCAAGATTGGGAAATTGGCGTTAGATATTCCAATAAGTTAGACAGTTGCTATCACTCCTGCTAACTTGTGCTTGTATTTGACCCCTACGGGGCAAATAATACTTGAAAATTCATGTTTGATGTCGAAATGCATGCATGATTCCTCGCAAATAATATATAAAAATTACGGGTGGCAATTTTAACTCATAATTTTTAATCCGTCCACTTATAATCCAATCCAATCTGTCCATATTGGGTTGATATGAGTTGAACTCCTATCAATCCATATTTATATGGATTTAGATGGATTAAAATGAGTCAATATGGGTTAAAATTAAAAGTTTCATTCCCTTCACAAGAGTGAATTACTGTAGCTGAAAATCAAGCTTCTCGCCTCCTCCTCCTGTAGGAGACAAAACCATTTTTCGATCAAATTCATCCCCCCCCCCTCCCCACCCACCCATACGCGCACACACACACCCTCTCTCTCTCTCAATCAATCAAGCTTCTCGCCTCCTCCTCGTGTAGCAGACAAAACCATTTTTCGATCAAATTCATCCACACACACCCCCCCTCCCTCCCTCTCTCTCTCTCTCTCACACACACAGTCCAATGTTCTTTCTCTCTGTTAACTCTACTAGACTTGGATATAAAAAACAAAAATGCTACGTACACTACCTGTTTTCCACTACCTCTCAAACAACGTCGTTTTGAAAGGTCCTCCTTAAATTAAAAAAAAATCCAAAATCAAAAAATTTGCGCTCCCCCCAATTCCCCAAATCATCCACCTGTAGAGACGAGAGAAGAAGAGGAGGAGGACACCACAGCCAACCCAACCCACCGCTGACCACCACGGGACCCTCCCTATCCACCTCTGGCGACCACCACTACCGGCAAGAAAAGGACCAGACAAATTCAAAATCTCGGGTTTTCACAACCACCACCACCAAGCTCTCTCTCTCTCACTATATTGGAGAATTTTTGAAAAACATTAGGATTCCAAAATAGATTAAGTAAATGATATGTCCAGGCCTCCAAAACCGATTAGCTAACGTACAGTCAGTTTTTTTCTTTTAAAGTTTGCTACTTGGAATAAGAGAAGCAAGATGATTGTTCTTAAACAGAAAATGGTGAAAATTCTAGGATAGTCTTATTACTCTTTCTGTTCCTTTTTAAATGTCTTACTTCGTAACTCAAACTTATTAAAAAGACATCATCATTATACCTTTCATATCAACTTTTTCCTTCACTTTCCCTACTTATCCATCATCATGACACTTTTACTCACTAACTTTTCAAAATGGAATATACTCTTAGGGACAAATAGACAACACACCAACTTTTATCCACTAATTTTACAAAATATACACTTTTTAAGGGACAACCCAAAATAGAATATTGGACTCTAAATAAGGGACGGAGGGAGAATTAATTAATTACTACATGGAAAATATTTCATTAGGGAATCAAACAGATAGTAATGTTTAATACCACCTAAATCTAGACGCGATCTTCAAGCTCAGTTAGCTAAAACAAAATTCCGGAATATTGTCAGTCAAGACGTATGCATACGCTGTAGCGGTCCATTTGGAGGGAGGATTTGATTTTGGGTAGATATGTAATGAGGGTGGATTTAAGAGTAGATATGTAACGAGGGATGATATGTGATGACGGTGACCCACCTCTTAAGAATGGTGTATTTGTAATGATGTATTTGGATCTATGAAGCACGGATACTCCGAAACTAGTCACGTACAAGTATCGGATACTCCCCGGATACGGATACGCGCCCGATACGGCCCGATACGTATCGGATACGGCAAATAAGTATCCTGTAATTAAATTAAAATGTTTTTATTTTCGGATACGTTTCGGATACGCGAGCGATACGGGAGGGATACGGCCGGATACGTTTCGGATACGGCGGGTCAAAAATGAAATTTTTTAAAGATTTAATTAGAAAACAATAAGATTATGAGGAGAAAAGTGTAATAAAATTATAAATTAAGGGGGAAAGTGTAATAGAACTATGAGGAGTATAAAATACTTACGTCTATTGGCAAACATACTCGACAATCGACATCCAAGCCCTAGAACTCGATCGATTCCTTCTCTCCCTAGATCAATTGAAGACAGGTACACACACACACACCACAACACACTCTCTCTCTCTCTCTCTCTCTCTCTCTCTCTCTCTCTCTCTCTCTCTCTCTCTCTCTCTCTCTCTCTCTTGAGTCCTAATCGTACTCTCTCTCCGTTCTCTCTCTCTCTCTCTCCAGATCGTATCATACTTACCCGGTGGTCATATATATATATATATATATATATTGTTAAGGTTGGTTTTTCTTTTATTGCCAGGTTAACTTTGCTTTTTATACAGAAAATACAATAGGTCAAACTAGTTACTAGTTGTAACCTGCTCTAGCAAAAGACAAAATACGGCAAACTAGTGACTTTTGGCATGTATTGGATGTTGGATGCTTCGTATTAGTTTTTGTTAGGTTCTCTTTTGTTTGGACATGTGCTTAATGCTTGGTATTGGCAATTTAACTACTTTTTGACTTCTTGTGCCTAGTATGAGACTAATAATTATAAAAATATATAATTTGCACAGCCGTATCCCCGACGTATCCATATTCTAGTTTTTTAGGTTTTGCCGTATCGCCGTATCCGTACCGTGTCGTATCCGTATCCCGTATCTGTATCCATGCTTCATAGATTTGGATGCTTTTTTGAGATGAGAGATTTGAAGGCTGAATATAATGAGATTAGATGTCAAATGACTGAATCACCCTCCTTGATTTTGTAATGCTCCAAATTGGATTATTTCATTAATTAGAAAAAATTAGTATTTACCATTAATTTGAGGAAGAAAAAAATTTATTTTTATTTTCCAAAAGGAAAACGCAATAGGAAAGAGAAAAACCAAAGCTGTTCATATGTGTATATTAGTATCAGTATATGTATATTTACATATATATACATATACATACACACAGATCCACTTCCAAAAATCCCACCGACGTATCCACCACCGCCTCCCCCCAATCCCCTCCTCAGCCTCCACTCTGACAATCGGCGACCTCCTTCTCTGACGATCAGCAACCCCCTCCTCCGACGATCGGAAACCTCCTTCTTCTCCGACGCCGACGATCTCTGCGAGGTATCACTCCTTCTCCTCCTCCTCCTCCTCCTCTATCTTCTTCAGTTTGGTTTCTACGCTCCACAAACGCGTGATGACAAAAGGCAAGGGTGAAATGGTCATTACACAGTCCCGCATAACCAATGACAGGGGTAGCCCTATCGTTAGCTAATCTGGCCACAGGTGGATTTGTAGTCTGAAGTCCCCAAATCAAGAAGCAAGTCGGGGTTGGTTTTTTCGCTTCCAAAGACTGAAGAAGAGGAAAGCCCGAACTTCATCTCCAGCTGCATCACAAATCCAGGGCCATATCCACCTGCCAAACAGGCTGTAGAGACCTTACCAATAGGATATATCCCAAATACAGTAAATAAGAACAAGCACAAAATGAAATCTACTAAGTTCCTGATCAAGTGACATAATTCCATATGGGTGCGAAATCGATCTCCATGAATGAGAGAAATACTCCACAAAGGGAGGAGAAAAACAACAAGAAGAAGTGATTTCGTGGAAGGATAGATTCTCTTTCCTTGGAATTTTAACTTCGAGGATTGTCAGCTTTTGTTTTGCTTTGCTTTTCTCTGGACGTTTTCTTGTTCTTCGGCATTTTAGTTTGGTTTTTGGCTGTTGGATTTTCAGGTTTTCCTTTGGGTGCTTTTGACATTGTTTGGTTTCTTGGCTGTAGCCTTGTAGGTTTCAAGTTTTTTGGTGTGGTTGGCTTCTTGCCTTCTTTTGACTTTGATTCTCGGGTGGCATTTTACCGATGTGCCTGAGATCCTTTTAATCTTTGTTTTCTTCTCCAAAGATTAATAAAATCTTTTTGGTTAGCCCAAAAAAAAACAACAACAACAAAAGGGGAACCGCCCCCTTATTTAATCTTCATAGTCCAACATTGTCATAGCTAGGTTCTGAGTTTTGCCATCTGAACCATTTTGAAGTCTCAAAACCGTTCACTTATACGGAGGATGCTAATATTTACCCAAACCACTAATGAGATAAGGTCATAATGGGTCCTAACCCAATATTTGATATGTTTTCATCATGGTACTAACCCAATATGACTCATAATAATGGTTGAAATAAGTGGATGGGTTAAATGAGTCAAACTATATTACCCAATAGGTTATTCGTATGCCACAAATTACTATCGTCACCCAAAAAAATTAATAATGTCGCTTCAAAATTAACTAATGCCAACAAAAATTACTATTGCCACTCTAAAAATTGCTAATGGCACTCAAACATTTTTCAACGCCAATACCAAATTTACTAACACCACAATAAATTATTAGTGCCACATGCACGACTTTTTTTTTCCCCCCCTAGTGTATGAACATATACAGGATATATAATCGTAACCATGGATGGTAAATACACAAGCGGCTAAGTGATTCTAAATGATAGATTAAGGGGGCAAGGTGTAGGATTTTTAGATGAAGGGTGCAATGAGAAATGAATGATAGCTTAGGGGGGTAATTTGGGATTAAGCCAAAATTTAAAGATAAATCTAGAACCTTTTCTGTCCGGCTCAAAGATAGTGGTGGAGCCATATGGTGGAAAGCAGAGTCACCTTGCACGCTAAATCCAAAGTTTGAAGCTCAAAACATCTTAAGTGTTAATGTGTTATCAACATCTGTGGACCAATCAAGATTTGATTTCTACCACGATTTTAACTGAGCTTCACTCATGGGTGCTGAAATTAGTCTCCAGAAATTTGTCGAGGTGTGCGTAAACTAGTCCGGACATCTTGAATTACAAAAAAAAAAAAAAATTCACCCGGCTAGACTCAACAACCCTCCAAAATTTGTATGTGCTTGAAGTCATTATTTTACAATTATAAATTTAAGCCCTCAAGATTGGGAAATTAGCTTTAGATATTCCAATGAGTTAGACAGTTGGTATCACTCCTGCTAACTTGTGCTTGTATGTATTTGACCCCTACTGGGCAAATAATTCTTGAAAATTCATGTTTGATGTCGAAATGCATGCATGATTCCTCGTAATATATAAAAACTGTCACCCTCTAACTTAGAATATAGGATGCACCAACGGCCGTCTCCGGCCAATTTTTGGAAGTGGGAATATATTTTGCTCGATCCTCTACGCACGTGGATGGATTCCCGCATTAGCTAGGACGGCTAACCATTTTTCAAGAGACTAATGACAATCTGGATAGTTAGAAGGTGAACTGATTGGATTAAGCTTGTCACATTATATTAAGTTGAACGAGCAAGCTACCATACCCAATCGGCTTAATTGGAACGAGGACCCCCTCGGCTTATCATGTCTCAATTAGAGCTGGACAACGAACACAAAACACGATAATACGACACGAACAGGACACAAAGTTAGCGGGTTAGAGTTGACCATTCCTGACACGAAACACGAAAATAACACGACTCGAGTAACATGAATTCTGAATGGGTCGGGGTCGGGGTCGGGTTGAACATGCGAGACACAAAATTGACACGACTAACACGGTTACTAATCTGTGTCACCCATTAACACGAACATATATATATAATATATGGTATATCTGTAATTCTATATAGAGTTGGGCAACGGACATGATAACACGACACGAACCGGACACGAAGTTGACAGGTTAGTATTGAGCATTTCTGACACAAAACACAAAAATGACACGACTCGAGAAATACGAATTCTAAATGGGTCGGGTTCGGATTCGGTAGTTTGTAACACGAACCCGACTGACACAACACGAATACGACCCGACCCGACACGACCTGTTACCCAGGTCTAGTCTCAATATCATAAAATGATGGGTAAAGTCCACTTTCACCCTCTTTAGTTATCGCTATGTACGGATACCCCCCTCCTGGTTCAAAACTAACCAAATAACTTACCTGTGATTTTGAAAATGTGCGAATAGACCCCTTACCATCATGTTTGTCATCCATATTAACGGAGATGTATCTCACACGCCTCTAGAATGTAATCTAAGTCGTTCAAAATGTATTAAATAAAAAATATAGTATCTCTGTAAAAAATCATCTCGATCAGGCATCAATAACCCAGTGATATAAATTTTAGTAAATTCAAATTTAAAATTTTAATTTCATAACAAAATCGATTCGACCATGAGCTTTACATTTTTGATTGACTTGAATTTTGACATAGATGTAGTACTCGTCAAAATTTACAATATCAACAGTTTGGATTCAATTTTTGGTATAGGGGATAGTGTGGTTAAATTTAAAAAAGAAGAAGAATCAAATGACATAATAAGGGTATATCGGTCTTTTAATGTTGTATCCGTTAATATGGATGAAAAACATGACAACAGGAGTTCTATCCGCACATTTTCAAAACCATAGGTAGGTTATGTGATCATTTTTAAATCATGAATGAGGTATCCGCACATTACAATAACCAATGGAGGTCAAAGTAGACTTTGCCCTAAAATGATTGACATACGCTCTGGGAGTTTCTGTTTAAACAATATCAGAATTTTCACTCAACCACCAGAGAATTAATTACATGGAGAATATTTCATTAGCTAGGGAATTAAACAGATAATAATTTTTAATACCACCTAAATCTAGACGTGATCTTCAAGCTCAGTTAGCTAAAACAAAATTCATTCGGGAATATTGTCAGTCAAGACGTATGCATACGCGGTAACGCGGTAGAGACCTTACCAATAGGATATATCCCAAATACAGTAAATAAGAACAAGCACAAAATGAAATCTACTAAGTTCCTGATCAAGGGACATAATTCCATACGGGTGCGAAATCAATCTCCATGAATGAGAGAAATACTCCACAAAGGGAGGAGAAAAACAACAAGAAGAAGTGATTTCGAGGAAGGATAGATTCTCTTTTCTTGGAATTTTAACTTCAAGGATTGTCAGCTTTTGCTTTGCTTTTTCTCTGGTCATTTTCTTGCTCTTTGGCATTTTAGTTTGGTTTTTGGCTGTTGGTTTTTCAGGTTTTTCTTACGGTGCTTTTGCCGTTGTTTGGTTTCTTGGTTGTACACCTGTAGGTTTCAGGTTTTTTGGTGCGATTGGCTTCTTGCCTTCTTTTGACTTTGGTTCTCGGGTGTCATTTTGTCCGTGTGCCTGAGATCCTTTTAATCTTTGTTTTCTTCTTCAAAGATTAATAATATCTTTTTGCTTAGGCCAAAAAAAAAACCAACAACAACAACAACAAAAGGGGAACCACCCCCTTATTTAATCTTCATAGTCCAACATTGTCACAGCTAGGTCCTGAGTTTTGCCCTCTAAACCATTTTGAAGTCGCAAAACCGTTCACTTATACGGAGGATGGTAATATATTTTTACCCAAACCATT
Organism: Rhododendron simsii; assembly: GCA_014282245.1. NCBI lineage: Eukaryota > Viridiplantae > Streptophyta > Magnoliopsida > Ericales > Ericaceae > Rhododendron > Rhododendron simsii. The sequence continues at coordinate 7,955 of WJXA01000333.1, forward strand.
AATTAATGAGATAAGGTCATAATGGGTCCTAACCCAATATTTGATATGTTTTCATCATGGTACTAACCCAATATGACTCATCCTAATGGTTGAAATAAGTGGATGGGTATGAGTCAACCTATATTACCCGATAGGTTATTCGTATGCCACAAATTACTAACGTCACCCAAAAAAAATTAATAATGTCGCTCCAAAATTAACCAATGCCAACAAAAATTACTATTGCCACTATAAAAATTGCTAATGGCACCCAAACATTTTTCAGCGCCAATACCAAACTAACACCACAATAAATTATTAGTGCCACATGCACGACTCTTTTTTTTTTTTTTTCTCTCATGTATGAACACAGACAGGATATATAATCATAACCATGGATGGTAAATAATTAGTTTAATGAGTGGTTGCATTTTACCCTTTATAAGTGAGTCGGGTTGGATATGAGTAGCATGTAGTAATTAATCATCTAATTACACGGGTTGTAAATTGGTGACCCAACCAGATCAAAAAAAATGGTGATCCACAAATATACGACACCCAAATTGACCAAAACCACACATTGGCACCCCTACTCGTAGATACTGCATCCAAGAACATGGGTGCTAAAATGAACAAAACAACAAGTTGTACTTTTCTTTTTAAAACAAGCGGTTACTATTGTCATAAACATAGATAATTAATTTTAAAATATTTTCCTATCAATGACCGATCAAGCTGACTTTTTGCACAAACTTTATTAGCACGTAACTTAAGAGAAGAAGATTAGTTCAAATTGTTGTTATTGGCCCGAGAAAGAGTAGTGGAGGTTGGTGAAGTATGGATGGAGGATTTGGGGAGGAACTTAACCTCCTTAGACATGAGTTAATTCCTAATATTTGTGAGGATTAATGCACTTTATATTTCTACTGTTTGGGGTCCTCAAATCACCACTCTGGCAACCTTAAAGGTCGTGAAACATTGGACGGCCACATAACCAACAACTGTGATGTTGGAAATGTTTCAATTCAAGATTACAACTTATTGAATACGATTGAAATGCCAATTATGGTTTAGAACTTTTGAATATGATCGGAATTCCATTTATGTGGGCGAAGTGTGAGAATTTGACAACAGAGAGTGAACATAATTTGGGATGAAGTGAACTTGAAATGTTGCAAAATCATTGAGAGTTCTATTTTGGCCTCGTTGGTTGGCTACAAAGTGCAAGCTCACACAAATTGGAGGACAAAAACCAAATGGAATAAATCCTATAACAACGTTATTTGTTGCTTTAGCCACACCATCTGCGAATCTCTCTAGCTCGAAGAGGTGAACATTTTGTCCCTCCCACCATATTTCAGGGTCATGGTTAAGTGCTATAAGTGAAAAGTATAAATCTGTATTAGCTGGAAAAATCAACTTCCCCTTTCATTGAGGATCAAGCTCATCTACCAGGAGCAAATAACAGAGAGAACAAAAGAAGGAAAGTTATGCAGTGAATTTTATATTCGAATGACATATATATGATTTCAAAAAAGCTACTGGCACAGCCGTTGCTGCACAGCAGCAGTGCAAAGATCACTTTTGCGCCCGTCTCGGATCTCGCAAAGATGATCGGAGCCGCTCATTTTGTTCAAAATACGTCGTTTGGGGTCCCTGTAAAAAATCACCTCAATCCGATATCGGGAAGGATATTTATGAATCATCCAACTTTGCTTCAAAATTTAGGCTGTAGCAGCTCTCGTATGATTTGCATTCTGCCGTCTCAAATTCAGCTCGAATTATGCTTGTGGCCCATTGGCAGACACACATGTCTCAATCAGGTCCGGTTCCAAGGTTTTCGAGGCCTTCGGCCAATCCTAAAAATAAGGCCCTTACTGGACAAGTTATACCGAAAAAAACAACAATAACAAATAGTCAATATGGAAAGGAAAAACTATATAAAGTACTCGTCTTTCATTATGTAATAAGAACACAAACTACAAAGTCACAAAAACATATTTTATCACAAACTAACAAATACATATCATGTAAAAATAATACATTTTTGCAAGAAAATTAAAAATTTTTTTAACAATTCACTAGATATCGATGAGTTCTTTTAATTTATGAAAAAAGTTTGAATTTTTTCAAAGAAATGCACTCGTTTTGCGAATTTATAGTACAGAACGCATGACCATACTTGAATATTACTCTTCTTATATTTTTAGAAGCAAACGTATCAATTACACTTGAATAATCCACCTCTTCTACCAATTCACTTTCAATCCACCCACTAATCCTATGTCGCTCCACAAAGATACAATCAGCACAAACCACTTGGAAGTGACCACCATCGACAAAGCCCACATAAAAACAGAAATTTAGATCTCTTGCTATAAGTTTTCAGTTTCTCCTTCTATTAAAATTAGAAGTTCACACACAATTATTCTTTCTTTTCTCTTGTGCCCATCTTGGCATCCACAAGCTAGTCTATGCACAACAGGACGAAGCAATCTTTGGACATGCGTCATTTAGCTTGGTTTAATCTACACAGACCTGCCATTTTCCATGTTTCTTCTTCACACGACCGAGTTGGCTAACCAGGTCGGGTATTGAACCTCCTTGACGGCTTGGACTTTCAAGACAAACTCCTCAACGAGTGCCTCGGTATGATATTCTCTCACGCCATTACGAGAGACGCTTTTACTTTGACCTTTAGATGGCTGAAGGAATTTGTAGCCCCAGCTCTGGTGGATGTGATGGCCCTTTTTAAACCATACAGAAGGAAATATGCAGCTGAAATACAGCTGGAACCAATGAAAATTAAATACAAGAATAACTTCATTCTTCTATAAGATTAGCTTACAACAAAGGGCAAAGATATATGTGACTCTGCATTGTTGGTTTGATAGAACATAACGGCATTACAAAGCGAGGTTCTTTTGCTAAATTTAAAGTAGCATCACCTATGACGCAAGAGAACCATTTTTCTATAAGAACCAAGGGCCATTCTTTTGTTTTCGTTTCAGCCTAATTAAGATTCTAACTGAACTTTTGCTGCTCAAGTTTCTCAACAAGAGCCTTCTTTTGATCCTCTGGCAAAGCTTTGAAGGTGAAGACAGACTTGTCTCCAATATCGTCCTGGGATGTAAGAAACCAAATATTAAATGAATGCAATCACATGTGACAGGAATATAAAAAAATTGCATAGTAGAATATTCCGCAACCTAAGTAGGATTCAAAAGATATACCTTAATAGGCTGAGAGAACTTCCTTCCGGCAAAAATCACGAAGAGTGCCGTCCACACACCCAGTAGAGTTACCTTCACTGCATCATCCATTATACCAGTCTATACAGTACAAACAAAGCTCATGAGTATCGAGAGGAAGAAGCATTACCATCCGGAAATCGTAATCGTACGTCTATACTTAATGCATGAACCAATAAAGTAGAGTTCTCAAAGAAAATATTCAAGGTTTCCAAGATGCCCATTTCTGAAGTCCAATATTTGACAATCTCAAACCCATTGAAACAATTCCTCGGTCAATACTACCCATTAATTAGTCTTCTGGGCCGTTTCCGTATCTTCCGGGTTGTGCTTCAAAAGACGATTACAATAATGGTACTTGTAGATATTGGAAGGATATTAGAATCCCAAGGGAATAAGCTGGGAATTTTTTGTGCTGATCCTTTTGGTTGCATACGTTCCTCGGCATGTGATTTGGTCACGAAGAGATCAGGCTACCTGGCTTTCCCAAACTAGATCATTCAATTTCACCGAACTTTAGTCCTAAACCTTGGGCATAAAACTTACAGGGTTACACCCTTTGCAACATAAGTTACCCATGAAGACCTTGTTGAGCAATAAAATCAAAAAGAGTTAAAGAGGGCTCTAAACAGTTATAATCATGAGAGTACCAGGTGCCCAAGAAGGACTGAGGGAATGATAAAAGTCAGGATACCAGCCTCCAACTTTCCATAGCAGAGGCCTGTTCAATAATAAAAGTAACCACATGTAAGGATTCCCACAATAAAATAGTGCTGAACTTTCAAACGAAGTATATGATATGACGGGCTTCTCATTCATTGGCAAACAAGATCTGACTGTCTGTGATTCTGTGAATAATTGAGTGTACAATATGTATAAAGCTTTATAAGATATCAGTGAACCAACTGGTTTTCGGGAAAAAATAAATAAATTCTTTCAATGAACTGAAAAACATTCAGGGCTATCCTCTTGTTGCGCAAAGACTGAAAAATGAGGACCATAAAGACAGCTAAAAGTATTAACCTCCACTCGAGTAGAAAGGGAAGCAGAATAAGACACGCACTCATGCACAGTTTGGCAAAACAGTGTGAAGCAATGGTTCAGTCCTTCTGAGGGATGAGTGTCAATGAATCCAGAAAACAGAAGTTTACGACTGGTTGTAAAAAAGATGAAAAACAGACAGCACGTAGCTCAGAAGTTTGCTTTTGGGTAAGTTTGTATGTAGTTTTTGTCAACAAGGGTAGTATATCAAACGAATGTGAACCACATGTACATCTCCAAGCTGCTGGCGCTCCTTAGATATAGTATATCGAAGTAAATCGTAGTCATCTACTCGTAACTTTGTGTTTGCAAAATTTGATATTGTCAAGCATTGGATTTGTAAATTTCTCACATAATCTTCCCAACTATGAGCGTCAAGCCAATTTCAGTAAAAATTATTGTTAAAGTATCTAACTCAAAAAAATTGGCAGTGAATGGAGAGGCTCCCAAACTCATATAGGAGTAATAGCTTTTGAGGTAACAATTTAAATGTGGCTTGCAAGTTCTAATAATTCTTTTAGTGCAGCCTAAAGCTCCAAAGGTTAAACGATGTGACAAGGAACCACGGTATCGTGCTCAAATCTCTCCTTGCCCCCCACAAGCAGGTCCAAAAGAGAAGCACCTTTTCCCACAGAGGTAGGAAATCTTGATTGAAATAGCAGACCAAAAGCACAAAACTTAGGTTTGGTCTTCAGTAAAACGGGAATGCCACGGGGCTTCATACAAATAGGTAATGACTAGGAATAGATTTGATTATGCATATAAGAATATCTACGTGGAACTGGAAATACTCACAACTGAACCATGAAATAAGTACTAAACATGCATGAAATCTTTACCTTCCTTGAAGACAAGTCCTGTCAATGCTGCAAAGAGTGGCCCAACAAACCAGACAGCTGTTGGGTTGTCGATGACATATTGTACTAAATTCTTGCCAGCTGGTTGAGCAAGGCTGAAATATGTTGCTAAGGATCCAAAAATCCCAAGTGCCCATAACGCTTGAAGAGTGCGCTTGATCTCAGTTACATATATGTGAATCAACAGCAATGATAAGCCCAATCCTCCAGCTCCAAGGACATAAAAGAAATCAAGATTCTGCTTTATTAAGCTGCTCAATGGAGAGTCATCGGGAAGGAAAGCCGTAGAAGCAGCAATAACAAAAGAGGAAGCTGCAGTCACTAATCCTGATCTGTACGAAATCACCTGTTGCATCAGGCCAAGTATCATTGCGATGCTACTAAATAAGCAATTTTACTGTGAACTAGATGAGCCGCAACTATTTTGATGATGGTAGCGACATCGTTGAGCGATTCTCCGTGCCTTTCAAATCTACTCTCGTTTTGATTACGGCCTCGAACAAATAGCTACATTCCAATACTTTTTCCTCTTTCACTTGTCAAAAAATTTTGATGATGGTACGATGTATCAAATATAACCTAATTCAAGTGATAAAGGTATGATCTCTCAAACATAACCTAATTTGTGCAGCTTGCTTTATTCTATTCCAAGAATAGATTGAATTTTCTTTATAACTTCCAAAAGTTATCAAGATCTGAGTTCAGTAATTAGGAAGAATACATGGTTCTAAAAATTCTGTACTTAGAACTTACTTTTTTATGAACAACAACGTAATTAAGTTCATTCCCCAAATAATGATTCTTCTGCAGCTGGAGGAGGATACTTTTGTCCACAGAAGGGCTGACGCAGTCAATGAGGATTAAAGGCTGTTGACAATGCCTTGATGCACTATCTGGATAGACAATCTTCTGCTTAAGATTACACGTCCTAATCCATGTTGGCATCCGTTGGAAAAAAAAAACTACTCGGTTTCATATCTTTGCAGTTCTATTTTAGGTTGGCTTGGGGTACGACCTCGTATACTCCACAACTTCTTTATGGAGTAATAAAATCGGTTGAGGACTAAGGGGTGTGAATATATATTCTATATCTTCTTGTAATATGCTATGTTAGGACATGTATCGTAATCAAATCATAGCATAATCATAGGCTAATCATATCGTAATCAAATCATAGCATAATCATAGGGTAATCATATCGTAATCAAATCTTGTAATTTTCCTTTCTTAGGTGTAGCTTTACTCTATTTAAAGGTGTAATCACCTCATTGTAATTCATTCAGAAATAATATCAGTATTTTCCATCTCTGTGTCTCTTTTTTCTATCATGGTATCAGAGCCAATTCCGAAACCCTAACCCTATTTTTTTTCGATCAGCCCTCTATCCTCAGATCTCTCTCTCTCTCTCTCTCTCTCTCTCTCTCTCAGCTACTATCGATCCCTCTCTCTGTTTTTCAGCAACCCGAATCACAAGAAACACCCAAAGCAGTCAACATCCATCCCTCTCCAACCACCGGTGACCTATCCACACTCCGACAGCCTCCAGTAGCACTCGCCAACACTGTAGCAGCTCCGGCGACCTCTGTTACAGCTCCGACGAACTAGTCTAAGGCAGATTGGTACTTCGGTATTCTGTTTTCGTTTTGTTTTTGACTGCGTTTCCCTGTTAGCATCATGTCTTAGCATCATGTCTGGCAATAAAAATCAAACTATTAGTGTTCGTTTGACCGGCAACAAGTCGACTAGTTCTCCCGCCCCACATCAGTCTCGGGCACAACAACAGTATTCTCGCCCTCCTGCAGCCTTGGCAACACGGGCCTCCAGTAGTGCATCTCCAGAGTTTGATTATGAGCAATTTCAACAGTATCAGGCTTACATGGAAGCCATTCGAGGGGGTTCCCCCAAGCTTCTGCCATGACTACCATTCACTCAGGTTTGCGAGGTTCTCCCACCTCTGGTATCCAACCCACCACTTGGCTCTTTGATTCTGGCTCTTCTCACCATATGACTCCTGATCTATCTCTTCTTAGTAATTGTGTGCCACCTGTTTTTCCTATTAGTATTGCCACAGCCAATGGTTCTCCATTGCATGTTGCTTCTATTAGTTCCATTCTATCTTCTACTGCACCATCACTATCTATTCCTAATGTCTTTTATGTTCCTCAGTTGTCTTTGAGCCTACTTTCAATCAGCCAATTATCTGACTCTGGTTTTGATGTTGTTTTCTCTTCTTCTGGTTGTGTTGTGCAGGATCAGGATTCCAAGAAGCAGATTGGGGCAGGCTGTAGAGTTGGTGATCTATATCTTTTGGAGCACTTACATCTCCCAATAAAACCTTCTTCCACTGTTGCGTCATCTTTTTGTTTAGATCATAACCATAATTTTAAATCGCGGTATCGGTCGCGGTATATCGGTATCGGGACATATCGGTGATACGTCGCGTGAATCGGGTGTCGCGGTCGTGAATTTTTAAAAATCATCAGCAACATGTATAAAACTTGAAAAATATACTTTTGCGGCTTTTGCCCCCAACATTGGCTTAAATTATCACATTTTAATTAATTTAAGACATGTAATAGCCCATTCTCTTCATGTGAAATATCCGATAATCGCTAGCCACAACAAATTTATGTTGGAACTTTAGTGTGTATTTGTAAAACATGGTGTTTTTCTCTAGTCCCACATTGACAAGTTACAAAACTTCTATCTACTTTAAATGAATTTACACTTTAGTGGGTTTGTAAATGAGGACTCAAGGAGAGGTCTCGCGCGCTCAGGAAAATGGGCGGCAATTTGAAAAACTGATTCGGAAACCAATTAACCGGATGCGCGTCACGAGTTAATCGCGCAGGGGGGTGCAAATCCGGGATTTGAGCCTCGCGCACGCATACGGTTAAGCCCATGTTTTGCTAAAAATTTTGAAGATTTTTTTTCCCCTTAATTTTTTTTCCCCCTTCCTGAAAAAATTTTTCCCCCCTGCCCGAGACCAACCGGCCCCCTAAATCCGATACGTACGGCTAATACGGTTCGTACCGGCCGATATTTAAATCTATGATCATAAGTCATCTCCATTTTATCTCTGGCATTCTAGATTAGGACATCTATCTAGTGAACGTCTAAAACTTTTAGTTAAGTCAGGTCATTTGGGTCATATTTCAAACAGTGATATTTCATAATGCAGTGGTTGCAAATTTGCAAAAATGTCACCTTTACCTTTTAATAAAAGTACTTCTATTTCTACTTCGCCTTTTCAGCTTGTTCACACTAATTTATGAGGCCCTTCTCCGGTTGCTACTAAAGGTGATTTTGTCTATTATGTCTCTTTTGTGGATGACTTTAGTCGGTATACTTGGGTTTACTTAATGACACACAAATCTGAGTTCTTTACGATTTATAAGAATTTCCATGCCAAGGTTCAAAATCAGTTTTCTACATCGGTTAAAATTCTTCAGTCTAACTTGGGTGGGAAATATTCACTCTCAGAGTTTCATAAATTCCTAGATTCGCTTGGGACTATCCACCAATCGTCTTGCACTGACACTCCTGCCCAAAATGGTAGAGTTGAAAGAAAACATCGTCACCTTCTTAATACTGCTCGATCTCTACTCCTGTCTTCCTCCGTCCCGTCCTGTTACTGGGGAGAAGCTGTTCTCACTGCAGCCTATCTCCTGAATTGGATGCCCACCCCTCTTCTCTCCGGTAACTCTCCTTATGAGCGGCTTTATGGTCAGGTTCCTAATTACTCTCTTCTTCGAGTGTTTGGTTCTACCTGTTTTGTTCTTCTCCCCAAGAAAAACCGCACTAAGCTCAGCGCCCGTTGTGTCTTAAGTGTGTTTTTGGGGTATGGCATTAATCAAAAAGGGTATCTGTGTTATGATCCTGTGACCAAAAAGCTTTATGTTTCAAGGCATGTTGTCTTCGTAGAGCGTCTTCCCTATTTTACTCTTCCTCCTTACACTGCTCCTGTAGCCAAAGAAGAATTGATCCATATTGACCCCTTTCCTATAGATATGGATGTGCCTCCCGAAGAGTACACCTCCACTCTTCAGGTATCTAATATTTCTACAGCCCCCCCCGCATCACCTCGCCGTGCTCCGATCACCCAGGTCTACACCCGTCATCCAACTTGTACAGTTGCTCCCCAATCTATCTCCATGGATCCTAATCCGCCTGCCCGCCGGTATCCCCTCCGCGACAATCGTCAACCACCGGTAAAATATGGCTTTACTAATACCTATTTCTCATCCTTTTATCAATCATTCCTTTCCCGCATTCACACTTATTTTGAGCCTAGGTCCTATAAAAAAGCTTGCAATGATACCAATTTGGTGGATGCCATGCAAGCTGAACTTACTACTCTTGCTCACAATCAGACTTGAGAGTTGGTTTCTCTTTCGGATGGTAAGACTCTAATCGGTTGCAAATGGGTCTTCAAGGTTAAGACTCATTCTCATGGTTCTTTAGAACGGTATAAAGCCCGCCTAGTTGCTAAAGGATTTTCTCAGGAGTATGGGATTGATTACGAGGAAACTTTTGCCCCTGTTGCCAAAATGACCACTGTTCGCACCTTGATCTCAGTGGCCGCAGTACATCAGTGGCCTCTTTCTCAGTTGGATGTGAAGAATGCTTTTCTTAATGGCAATCTCTCTGAATAGGTTTATATGCGGCCTCCTCCGGGCTTCTCTCATCCTTCCGGTATGGTTTGTCGCTTGCATCGTGCTCTCTATGACTTGAAACAGTCCCCTCGTGCTTGGTATTCAAGCTTCCAAGATGTTGTTCTTTCCTATTCAGTATTGAGAGGTCCCCTGGGGAGTGAGGACGTATTGGAGCTCGGTCCCTGAACATCTCAAGGTACACACTGAACATCATTTTGAACATATGAAAAAGGGTAAATAGAGAAGTCAAGGAACAATTACAAAATCTAATGACTTTGGGCCAATGCGTTTTTGTTTTGTTCCTTTCTTAAACAGAAGTGCTATTGACAAGCAAGCATTGAAGGTAGAAGAAGTCTCAACAGTCAAGGTTCAAGCATCAGAAACTAGTTATGCAAGTATTTCTCAAAAGCATGGTTGCAGGAGAGGCAGGAGAGCCGTCAATTAAGAGCTCCACCATTCTTATCAAGTATTTAAGGCACACGGGATTAAGGCACATGGGATTACATTAGAAGAGATCGATTAAACAGTCCATAGAGAGAATCCAGGATATTTCACTAGTACATGGAGATTAAGAGAGTCCATTGAGCTTCAAGTCATCATGTCTGAGGCTTTGGTTCTTCATTACCTTCTTGTTGGTGAAGGCCTTTGGTGGATTCAAATGACATTGGTGAAGACCTTTGTTGGATTATCGTCTTGTGGACTCATTGCTACGTTGATCGAGCAAAAGGATGCATATGTATTCAGCAAGAGCAACACAAGTCATAGATTTTCGGGTTAATAGTGATCTCAGTAAGCTAAAGCACATTGTACCCGTTTGATAATATTGCGCTATGTTTTCTAGACATCATTTGCCTTGAAAAAAAAGTAGATAATCAATTTATAACCCCACCAATTGGGCTTTTCATGTTGGAAAAAGGAGGGTCTCATTGGCACAGCTTATTTGCATTAATTACTTGCGATTTGTTTTAGTAATAAGTAGCTAACCAATCGGACAAAGAAATCTTCTTTCATCACCTAAAACAAAACAACCAATATCCATGGGTAAGAGGCTGTCTTACATGTAAGCGTAACATTCAGAATGCTTAAGCAAAATTAGTGTGGAATATTGCCTTGTTGTAAAGAACCTATCATCGCGCTGTGTCCTTTTTTGTTTGAAATATGTACGTGTAGTTAAGGTACACCACACCTCCTCTGGTGAGCATTACTCCATCACACCAAACAACTATCGGCACAAGACCCACCTCACTTGTGTCGGAGCCAAGACTAAACTCTCACTGCATGTAAGTGGTGTTAGGAGTAGGTTTAACCCCCGCTACCAAGACTTGAATCTGGGTTTTGTCCAACAAAAAGTTTCCACAGCTAAACCAACACCAACCCCTCATTGGTCCATCATTGCACTCTCAACCTAAAATGAGCACATCTGAAATGTCTCAGGCATAACTTAATGTGCGTATAGATATTATTGTGTATTTGGCATAGTACGAGGTGTAAGACCCCAAACCCATTATTTCAACCAGGAAATATATTGTTTCAATAAATAAATTAAAATAAAAGGAATGAAATAAAATGATGAACACGCACCTCTCGAATGTCATTAGGATCGACAGTCCAAGGACCATAAACTCCTTGATAAACTGCTACTGAGTTTGGGTCCACAGAAGTATCGGAGCTTTCACCTGAGGCTTGGCACTTGACGGATCCCTTTGCAATCAAAGCCCCATTACATGGCCCAGATACACGGCGAAGAGACGTGCAAATTTTGTTTGGCGTGAGTATCACTGATTTCGCCTTAGAAGAAGAGGAAGAAAGATTCGGATACAGAGGAACGAAGACCAAGGCAGCAGACAGCACTCTAGTGGCCATGGCGGGCTCTGACTGTGAGCCAAAATACAACCAGAAGCTATAAGCATCTTCATTTCCTTAATAATTCACTTCCTTAATAATATCGGTTATTTAAAATTATTTTCCGCATCCAAAAATTTATATGTTGTGATACTGCATATTGTAAAAAGAGAATAAGTCAGTCATGGACGAGCAATGAATAAGTATTCACGGGGCCGTGCAATCTCAACCGTCCATTTTGGCAATCAATGGCTGAGATATTTTTAAACTATTACCGAAGTTTAGCACGGAAAAATTCGTAGGACTGAGTGCGGGCATGCCAGGACTTGTCATTTCCAAAGTAAAGGACTGAGAGCCCCTTTCTGAATTCTAACCGTGAGAGCGAAAGTGTTGTTTAAGGACAAGATCACAATGTTGGTTTCGTGGTTTGCCACAACGGTGGTGGACTTAATATTTCCTAACCGTGTAGGAAAGAAAGAACAACGTAAAGAACCTTATTATAATACTAAAGTTCGCGTATGATGAAAAGATAAAAAATTCAATAATTATTGTCAGAATCTAGAAATTCATTAACAAGATACCACCATCTCTATATCTATAATTAAAAAAAATGGTCGAAACCACTAAATATTGTCAGAATCTAGAAATTCATTAACAAGATAACACCAAATCTATATGATAATTAAAAAAACAGAATCAGTAAATGCAGATAATGCATACCACATTCCAAAAAGAGGATCCAAAACCTGAAATCAGTCATTCCAAACATTAAATAATTTATATCCTCCTTTACAACAGCATCCCATTTTCCTATCTGGCTTTGACATAATCATATAAAAAATATTTTGAGTTCTCAAACCAGTTTGGTTGTTTGCATATTAAACAGATTTAACTTGATTCAAAGCAAGAGTATATAGCTAGTAAAACCGAAAAAGACAATACTTGGTTTTTCACGAACAAGAAGAAAAGAGCTCACAAATATTTCTATAATTCATTTTCCTTGTAGACAATTGGGTTCGGGGATCATGCCCACCCAATAAAGATGTATGATGTATGTAAACATATAGTAGAAATATGCATCAGAGGCACCAACTGCACGTACTTAAAAATATATTGAAACAATATTGGTAACCATACTAAACCTCTATGTTCATCAAACAGCATATATGCCACCATACTAACCTAGATGTTAGTAAGCTTCAATTTTTTTATGAACATTCAAGTTTTATGGAGTTAGTTAAGTCATACTGAGGGCCCCTTACTTTTCTACCCGATACACTAAGGAAGCAGAAAACAATTACCTCAAGATTCGCTAGCCTTTGCTTTTGTTATATTCAGAGCACGTGGAACAATTAGGAAAAACTATCATAAGTAAAGAGCATATTTTTACATTCTAAAAGGAACTTTTTCCAACATCCAAATGCAGACTCCACAGAATACCATAGAAAAGACTCTTTACTATTCCACATACGCCACACCATGCCCCATCTTTACTTGTTCCCTAATAGCAGTAAAATGACCAACATGGAATCCCATACAGCCCCCATACACAGGCAGTAACAACATTTCATCGTATTTGTATTGTAAATACACACACTACACTACAAGAATTCGTAGGAGACTTCCAATACTCATAATCAGAACAATGCAAAGAACACAATCTGTCCAAAAGACTCATTGCAATTTCATAGGCCCAAAATAGCAAAATCAGTACCAAATCAAAATCACACCATTATGGCGAAGTTTTCAAAATCTTCAACATTCTAAAATAGTTTGCAAGTTGTAGACAGAAACCACATAGGCATATACCATAAACCTTAAATCGGACAAAAACAGACACTAAAAGGGTTTCAAAATTAGGCTGATTCAAAAAAAAAAAGAAAAAGAAAAAGAAAAAAAGAAAGAAAGACAACATTCGGAAAATACTCTATATTAGAGAAACTTGGGTTTGAAAAAGCAACGGACTAATATCAGTCGATACAAGGGGGTCTTTTTTTTTGGTAAACTGTGGAGATTTATAAAGCTCAAACAAGGATTACGACAGGCCTTAGCCAAAACAAGGAGAAAACACAACCTATCAGCACAAAGCTATACACAAAGGGGTCTTCTTCGCGCAGAGAGAATCAGGAGAGAGAGAGAGAGAGAGAGAGATATATATATATATATATAAAGTTCCTGTAAAAGATCCGAATCTAATTCAACGCACTAGACCCATGCACGGCGGCGAAAGGCCAAGGAATCCAACCCGTCGTGTCAGCTCCTAGTCAAGCGGCGCACCGACGGCCACCCGCTGCCGTGCAAATCCCCAAAATTTTGCCCCAATTCTTGGTCCAAAAAGTAAATTGAGAATCAGGAAGGAGAGAGAGAGAGAGAGACCTGGTAATGAGAGCTAGAGACCGAGTGGCTGCATCATCGTCTGTAAAACGTTCAGAGTGAATCAAGGAGAAAGGATAAGAAGCGTTTCTCCTTCATATTCCTTTTTTATCCGGAAAAGAAATTAAAGTATCATCTCTCCGTTGATAAGTACCCACGTTTTCCTTTGGATGGATTCAATTTGTAGTAATTGGACACATTAATCCATACTGATCAGAAATTTCAAATTTGTTATTATTGCACTAAAACAAGAATAGCTACAGGAATTTCTCTGCCCGGAAGGGAAAATCAGCCCGTTCTAGAAACAAGAATATAAGTATTTGTTTTCAAATACAATAAGTACTTGTTTGTAATTTTTAAATTTAAAAATAAAAAATTTATTAAAAACTAAAAATATGTAATGTTGATTTTTTTGAAAAATCAAAACAATGCAAAAAAAATTTTAAATTATTTTTGTAAACTCATTATTTTTAAGTTTGAAAATTATAAATAAATAATTATTTTTTAAAAAAGTTTCTGAATATGAAACATCAAACACAAAATTGAATTCAATATTGCCAAATTAATTAATCAAAACAAAGTTATATGAATGAACGGCCACCGTTATTTTTGGGCCGTTTTTCCCAGACACAACTGTTGGGAACATAGTCCAGTGGACTCGGCCCAATGTTTTCATGGATTGTGCTCACTTCACAATTAGAGTAGAAGATTGTGCTATGCTGGAGGATTTATACTTGCTCACAAGCTCGCTCTTTCTTCAACGATTACTTTGGACACAGTTGGGCTATTTGCAAGGACGTTCCTCAATCGTTCGAGGCTCGTATAATCGTATGTATCTCTTGCTCAGCAAGAAAGGCCGGGTCGTCTCTATCTCCCCAGTTATAGTATTATCCTGTCAAATTGGCACATAGTATGCTGTCGACTTCAGAAGCCCAGCCATAGGCTACTACAAGGAGGATTTCACAAAATCGTCGTCGAAACCAATCCACAAGACAAGACCATCAAGTTGATAAAGGAGGGAGACGCACGTACATTTTTTCCCTATCAAGGTGCACGCTCAGCACGATTTCCTGTCCCAAAGGGAGGAGAACTCAGTCTATCAGGCTAGGCTCTATTGGGCGGAGGATCCACATGCAACTATTTTAGTTTAATTACTTAACCCGATCAACATCGGTTCTCTGCAAGTTTATATATACAGTTTTTTTTTTTTTTTGTTATTTTTATGTATAAAAAAAAATATCCATGTCAATTTTGTCTATCATTAGTCATACAAAACTTCCTAACGGTCAATGGATGAGCATGTGGTCTCCCGGCCCTTTCATGTATACAAGTGAGAGTGAAAGATGCATTAACCTCATGGATCTGTTACAATTAATAACCTTTCAGGCATTGTGTACAAGATCGTAAAGTCATTTTCTGAAATAATTAACAAGTAATTGTTGTACAATATAGATTAGAAAAATGATTGTTGGGCTAAATTCTGAGATAGAGCGATGGATAGCGTCATAAAGTGACCCTTCTTTTATAACTAGGTGAAATATTGCATCACTTCATGTTAAATTTGGACTAAAGTTGATACAAGTACAACGTACATGGCACCTTAATTTTTCTGAAAACCAATCATCTTAATGGAATACAATTTTGCTTTCCCACAAGAATTAAGGATACAATAATGCTAAAAGAATTCCAAAAACCCACTCCAAAAGCAGCAGCTAAAGCAACGCTAATGCGTCTGCGAAGAAAAGCAAGATAAGGAGAAAAAAAAAAGAAACAGAATCCATGACAAAACCACTAGGACATTGAAGCCTAAATTACTAGATATTGCACATTCCTAGAAATGCAATAATAAAGAATATCCCAGAACCCACAAAATGAATAAGTAACCAAAATAGTTAATGAACAGTAGCATAACAGACTAAAAATTAATGGATTTAAAACAACAAATGCATGGCAACATAACATCCAATGAGGAAATAAAAGACAAAAATGTTGACAAGAGGTTAAAATACCAACCTGTCAAATTTTAAAAGTGGACGTGACATAATTGGCACAAATAACCAGAAATGTGTAAAGTTAACCAGGAATCGGGACAATTAGAAACCTCAAAATCTAGGTTCCATTGATAGATGATATCTACTAATTGAAGTTCTACCATCCTTCCATTTTTTCTTATATATTATATATTTAATTTAGTAGGTCCGTAGAGTAAATGGACAAGCATATTATTTAAGTGACTTTCCCTTGGCCCCGTTTGATAACGGGTTTGGGAGTTGGGATTGGAGTAATAATCCCATGGGATTATTAATACTTTGTTTGGTAACCAAAATAGGTTCGGACTATTAGTCCGTTGGGATGTCGAATCCGGGGATTAGGGGGTATTAGCAATACCCCTGGGACTTGGTATTCGTAGTCCGATCCCAACCCATTCGCATTACTAATCCCTTTTCATTATCAATTTCTTCTATCAATCCAATCCCATCATCTAATCCCATCTCAAACAAACATGATATTAATAATCTCATCATCTAATCCCAACCCAAACAAACATACTCATTATCAATCCCTTCTCATTAATAATCCCATCTCATTTCCAATCCCAATCCTAATCCCATCTCCTTACGAATCCCATCTATTTATCCCCGTTATCAAACGGGGCTTAATGTCCAGAGTGTTATTTATATTAGTTTTAACAACATTTGACCAAGAAAAATAACATAAGGGAAATAATCAATATAACTAATTACCTTCAATACAAATAGAACATGGACATATGTTCTTCACGTCATTCAAGATAAATAAATTAGTGAAATATCAAAAACTTTAGCGGTATCAAGCTAGATACCTTAGCATCAAGTCATACAATCAATGTTCGATCTACCTCCTGGAATGCAAGAAGTGTTTCCAAGAGTTTTACAATTACCTTCCATTGAGCTTGTACCTCCTCAAAGTTCCTCTGCTTGTCCCTCATCTTCCTCAGCCCTTGGTCCTCTCTAGAAAAAGTAGGTGCAAACAAGAAAGAGGGAGAAGGGGAGAGACCACAATGGTCAAAACCCTAATTCTCAAATTCTCGTTAATCAAGGCTAACGATTATATTGTTACGTCTTATTTATAGACTCAAAACCCTAATAGAAATAAAGGAAAACATTAAAAATAACCTAAACCTAATGGAAATAAAAGGAAACAATAAAAATAACATAATCAAATATTAAGTGCCTCCTATTACTAATAATTAAAATAATAATAATAATATTATTATTATTATTATTATTATTATTATTATTATTATTATTTCTTAGACCAAAATCTTTCTCCGGCGGCTAAGTCATTTACAGTCCGCATCATTCTCCCCAACACAAAAGAACTCATCATTGAGTTCGAGTTAAAGTCTAAACATTGCACTCCTTCATGTTGGTCTAAATTTTTTCACTCTTTCATGCCAACAGATTAAGTACTTTGACTATGGCAGCTTCTTGATTTGCTTCTGGTTCCAAGTAATCTTGGTCACTAAATCATTGACAATATCTAGCTTGATAACGGAAACAAAATCTTCAATGCCAATAAAATCAATCCTTTCTGAGCTAAAGAAAAATATTCGTGGGTAGTCAAAGGGATTCAATAATTTCGGTGCACTTTCATTGTCAAGCAACACGTGCACATTGCCGTAACCCCTAATGTCTGCAAAACAAGACAACGTGAGCCCTCCTTTGCTTCTCATCAGTAAAGGCCTCAGATGCCTAAGTCCACGTACTAACAAGAAAACCCTAATTCAAGTAATATGATAAGAAAACAGTGTACTTTTCTCCTTAAGTTTTATCTCTTATTTATAGCTTCACGTCTGGCTTGCTCCTCATGGGTTAGAAAACCTTTCACATTAGGGATCTTTCCCTGTATAGAAATATTCCATATAGCAACTAGATCTTTGTCTATCATGGGTAGCAAAATCTTTTCCCTTATTCATAAGATTCATGCCCATCTCCCAGGATACTTATTCTAGAATACTCCAGAGTAACCTAGCCGCCCTACTTCATAGGGTGGTTGTGCTAGTGTTTACTTCCTATACACTTGTATCCCTTGCTCGGCTATTATGCCTAACACCTTTATACAATATCATCGACCAGGTATCGCCGTTCGTCTTTGTGCACCTTCTCGTGGTTCTGCTGACCTGGGCAAGTGTCACGTATGTGCTCGGCGCTGCTCTCTACGGTGCACCCTCACGTGGTGTCTCTATCACCCTCACATGCATTGCACATGCTCAGGTATTATTCTTCCCGGGAAGATCCCTCTTCACGCCCCATTGAAAAAGTTCGCTTTAAGCCCCGTAAATTTTAAATTTCAGAGCCAACACAGATATTAAAGCATCATATAAGAAGTTCTAGGTACATGCACAAAACAATGACTATTACTTGACAAACCAGAATGAAGTAACTCAACCATTTAATGAAGTAACATACGAAAGCCCAAGAGAAAGGAAAAAACAATTGTGTGAGACATTTTAGTTTGAACAGAAGAAGAGACCAAAACCCTATAGCAAGATATCTAAATTTGTGGGGAAAAAATGTGATACCAAAACCATACATGTAGTGTTATATTTCCAGCCCCAATCGATTTTACTTTGTATGGACTCTTATTGCTTCATGACAACCCTTTGCTTCGTCATTAGGTATGGATATCCTACAATTAACTCAGACAAGGAAAGGGAGAGAAATTACACAAAGACACTTTCAAAAAATCTTGTGAAGTATCCTAAGAATCTTGTATGGACCCCAAGAGATCGACAATATCTAACGAACATCTTCCCACAAGCACCTATTAAAGACAAGGCTCAAAAATAGAGAAAGAAAAAGAGTAGAATTCAGGAAAAACAAAAAAAAAAAAAAAAAACCACCAGCACAACTAAACTAATATTGTCAATTCCCAACTATAAGGATAAATATCAGAAGACAAGAAATGAAGAAAACACATACGTAGTTCATAATTACAGCAGCTGTGGTGACATAGCTGCACAAAAAACTAGGAAGTTGACCTATGATGCATGGACATGGACACAGGAAAATGGGAATTTTTAAAAAATGACATGGACACGGCGAGGGACATGCCACGTATATATTTATTTATTTATAAATAAATAAATAAATACAATTTGGCCACCAAAATCTTTTAAAAATTACAGTTTGTTTGACCCCTATTTTTTTAAAATTACAGTAATACTCCAAAATTTTTAAAAAATTACAGTTTGACCCCACTGTGTCCCCATCGGTGTCCCCCTCAACCCGCACCGGCCATGGCTTTTTTCACACTCATCAGTCATCACAACTAAATAGAACCAGTCCAATATAAATCCACTCTCAATAACTTTGCATAGTCTAGAGACTCCTGTTTTACCACTCTTCCCTCCATCAGCTTCAGCTGGTGCATGCAGCAACCCATAAGGCCATGACTCACATTACATTACAGAACCGTGCAAGTACTGATCTTTTCAGAATGTTCAAATAAGTAAAATACTTGTTGGTGGAATTGGAAAAGGCACAACTGCACAAGTAATTGGAAACTGTGAAGAAATACCAGGAAATGAGGTGCAGTTGAAGAATAAGAGGAGATCAGCTAAGTTGGGACTGAATTCCGTAGAAGATCGGTCAAATGCAAAATGGCTAGGCGGAGCAGCGCACTCGGGATTAATCACCTTGACATTAACTACCAGGACGTGTGTTGTTTGGATAATAGATTTCTTTCATGAAGCAATTACTTCGGTAAGTTGTATACATAGGCTTATTGCCTTCACAGTAGACCTCAAATCCAAGGTATCCACAAAAACCCTCTTTGTCCTAGTACCACAGTTTTTTGGCCTACGTGATTGATACCCCCAATCTGGTAGTTGAACTGACTCTGACGATCATGCTAATGAGGAATCCAAATCTGACATGGAAAAAGTTTTTTTTTTTTTTCCATCAAAATTTGATTGAGAACAGCCGGCCCATTTTGGTAGATTTGGTTAACAAGAATGAAAACTGGGATATATAAAAGGCTTGAGGGCATCGTTGATAGTTTTCTTCATCTGTGTTATTGAGTTTGACTTGGTTTGAGTCTGTCAGATTCATCTCACCAAATTCTAACGCTAATAGTTGGATTATACCACTGAAGCCAGATTCCAGAATTCAGAATTTAACCGTGAAACTTATCAAATAAAGAATAAAATGAAGAACAGTCATATAACTCCATGCATGATATCAGGATACTGAATTGAAAGGGATAAGGAAACAAAGGAGGGTTGATTAGGGGTAGTTATATATAGCCTCAAAGTTGTAGAATTTTCTCCAGGTCAAACGTGAATCTGAGTCCATCACTGCCTTTTTACCATGAGAGATATGAAGTCAACTAGCCATCTGCCATCCCATGGAAATACCATTCAGACCATTGGACTCACTTATGGTTGAAAAGAAGTGTAATAGAGAGGGGAAGTGGAAAAGTATTAAGAGGGGAAGTGGAAAAGTATTAGGAATAGAGATAGAAAGAGATTGAATTAGGATTTAGGACCATTCAGGATCTTTTATAATGTTCAACTGAGTTAAGAAACACAACATGAATAAAAGCTTAAAATAAATTTAGAAAGAAAAATGAGTGAGAGGAACCTAACACGACCACCACAACTTCAGGTATTCAATCCCTTGTCGTAGAACGAAGCGAAAGTTGGAACAATTTGTGTTTCATCACAAAGAATACCATTCTTGCTTCCAGTAGCCATGGAGATGATTTACAGAGGACTATGTGTAAGCTCCTTAGCGGGTGGAACTGGAGTGGTCCTGTGTGTATGATTATGGTTTTGTCAATATAATCTCTGAAGGAAAGAAATGTTCTAAATTGGATCCTTAAGACAAATTTGGGGAAATGAAGTGTGAAATGTAAATCTCCATCTCTTCAAGTTTTCAACTTAGATCGCTGGCTTTTTTATAAAACTTTTTGTTTTCTAATGTTATGCTAGCAGTTGAGCTAGGGTCCGAGCAAGGAAAATAGCTAAACTAGATGGTCCGAAAAGAGAAAAAATACCATATGCTCTATTTTAGTAGCGAAGGGGAATCTCTAAAGGCTTGTTTCACAGGACAAAACATGAATGTCCAGTTGATGGCACAAAGTATATATGGTACTCATACCGTCATTGCAGTTTTTGGAATGAGCTCGACCAGGACAGAAACACATGACAACCATTCAATCCGCAATTGCCTCCGTTGCTTCTGCAATCGACACAACTCGGTCCAGACCATTCCAAAGAAAATCCTTGGGTCAACAACTTCGCATAGTCTTGAGTCTCCACAATCACTAAGGACTCACAGGGCACCGAAGCGCTAAAACCATGATGCTTAACCAACGCAACAAAGGAGATCAGAATTGTTTGGTTGGCAGCGAAAGCACATGTAACTACACGTTTTGGGTAACTAATAGAAACGTTCGCGAGCAAAGCAAGTGGTGTCAAGCACCTCCAAATCTACCAAGTGAAATGACTGGTTGTCATAAGAGATATCCTCAATGAGGTAATGGGCACCAGAGGTCTTATATTGGGCTTATTTCGCTCGCAAGTGACATCAAATCCCTTTTTGCCGCAGAAATCTTCACTTTTGTCATGGATCCAGAATGGGTAGCTTATGTTTGGACCAATACCGCAGTTTTGAGGCATGCAGGCTTCATATTTTGAATCTGCTGACAGAACTGACTCAACTAATATGGTGAAGATTACAAAACGGATCAACACATGAAAGAATACTTCAAAACTCAACAAGTTGTGCAAATCCATTTGAAGGACATAATTGAAGAACAAGAAGATTAAGAGTAAAAATCAGGAATATGAATGGGGGGGAATGAATGAAGAAAATCAATGCAAGTCGCTATCAGATTTGAATGATTCTAAGTTTGTCAAATGGTTTTGGTATTATTTTTATTTATGCATGAAAGTTGACTTGGAATCATTTTTATTCTAATAGTAAAAATGGTTTGTAAAAATGATTATAAGTTTGCAAAAAATGATTCAAGTTGATCGGAAATCTATAACCATGTGATCGAAACATATTTGTCTTGAAAAAGAAACCTAGCCAGAAGGATTTTGGAAATGAGTTGTATGGTAATTGTGCTTCGATGCAACTCATTTTCAAATTTCAACATCATTCTTTGCTTGGTTTCCAAAATCATGCAACTCATTTCCAAAATCATTCTTGCTCGGTTTCTTTTTTAAGACAAATATGCTTCGAACACATGGTTATAGATGTCCAACCAAACTGAAATTCTTCCATGGATCGAGACAGAAATTGAACAATTCGGATCAAATAAAACGGGTTCAGGATGGGCCCAATATTGACACAGCACATCACCCGACAAGTGTGCTGGGCCTATAGAACCTTGTCCCCGATATTATGTTGACAAACAAAAGAAGTTGAAAATTATTAGAAGTCTTCTATAAGAGGTCAGACTCTCTCCTATCATTGGACCCAATCAGAGGTCTTCTATCTTGAATCAGGACTCTTCTCTCCTTTGGAGTATTTATATTTCTTAATTCAAGGAGGTTCATGTCACTATGGTTGATTTCGCTGTCGCCCGAGCAATTATTTTCCGCGAACACATTTAGCCCATTCATTAATTGGAGAGTGTGGTGTGGTCATACATACATATACACACACACACACACACACACACACACACACACACACACACACACACACATATATATATATCTCAAAACTTCAAAGAAAAAAGAAGGTCGAGGATAGACGATTCTAGTCATATCATATAAAATATGGAAGTAAGAACTAAGAACAACTTTGAATTGTTCCATTCTTTTTCTCAAGTGTGAGACTCTACCATAGTGGACATCAACGGCAAATTTCTTGGTAAGTAGGTCTAGCTTTCTAGGTAACTAGTAGGTAAATGATGTTTTCACATAAAATACCAGAAGTTCTAGTTAGAAAATTCAGTTGAAAAACCAGAAATTCATAAATTCACAAGCTTAGTGTGTCTACACTAAATGAATTAAATGATTCAACACATACGACAACAATCAAATATGAACGACAAAGGGGAAACCAACCATGAATGACATAGTGTCTTGTTTAAAAGCCTCCGAAAACCTATCTCTGATACCATGTTAAAGCATCCAACTCAAAACCAATTGGCAATGAGTGGAGAGGCCGCCCAGGCTCATATACTAGTTTTGGAAGAGATAATTAACCGATGTGGGATAAACTCTAACAAGACCTAGTTGAACGACATGATTGGGCTGAACTCATCTACATCACTTTGAGATGACCAGCAAAAGGAACTACCTTTGATCCTATTGAAATGGCCTAGCAAAAATTCAAATGCATAAACAGGACTGCCCTAGTTTAAGGAGAGGCTCCTGAAGCAATCTTATTAGTGTAGGCGAACAAGGAAATTGACACATTTAATTATCATCTACCCACACCAACAACAAAAGAAAACCGAAAAAGCTAAGGAAACCGACGGGAAGGGCACGCGGCCCACTCTGGGTCCCGTACGGATGATCCGAGCCGTTCAATAATTTTTTTTTAAATCCGAGTGGGCCTATAAAAAATCAGCTTAATCTTGAGAGGAACACATTTATCAAATTTATGAGCAACATATTTCTCACCAAAATCTTTGGAGAAGTGTCCTAAAAGGCTAAAACCAAACAACGGGTCAAAAATTCTTAAATCCTTATCAACCTAAAATGTAAAAAATAGAACAAACAAATCTCAGCCAAGAGACATAAAAACAAAACTTCTAATACTTACACTGAGGGAAAGGAGTAATGTTAATATTTAGAAGTTTTAACCAAGAAGAGGGTTTTCCTACTTACTTGATATAGTGTACAAAACTGATCCTGAGTCATCTGTACTTTTCCCTCCTCATTTTGAACTCCCCTTACAAAGAAGATCAAGAAAAAAACCATTAGAACAAATCATATGGGGGAAACCCCATCTTTAAAAAAAACATCCTAACCACCTCAAAATGCTTGTTTTGTTGATATTTCAGAATCAATATCATTCTTTTAGGAAACTTCTCCTAATATTATTTCTGAAACATGAACAGAGAAATATCATTTCTAAAACATGAACCAAGAAGACTTACATGCTCTAACTTTACAATTTTCGCTAAGCTTCCTCTGTCCTTGTCGCGTCTTCTAGCATCAAGCCTTATTGAGATGATGTAGTATGTAGTAAGGGTATTTTTTGTCTTTTTGTATTGAGTCTATATATAGGTGTTGGAGTCCTTTCTTTTGGCAGCTTTTATCATTTTGAACAAATATTATCAAGAGCTAGTCTCTTTTGTATCCCATTTGGGAGTCTCTCTCTACATTATCTATGGGTATCTTTGGTTGCATCATTTGGTATCAGAGCTTCTAGGCTCGATCCCTACCGTTCATCTAACCGGAGACTTCACCGGAAACCTAGACCTCGCCGGAAATCTCGCCGGAAACCTGAAACGGCGCCGGAAAATCTCGCCGGAGCCCCCAAATCACTCCAAATCCTCAGATCTATCTAACCCAACACCCTACACTTCGATTTCAACCCTATTTAGCCCTGAATTGAACCCAAAACCTTTGGATTTGATTTGTTCGAACTTGAATCAGCCATTTCGGCACTGTTCAGACCTATTGCAACAAGACTCAGCCTTGTTCGAGCTCAAATCTGCCATTTCGGAACTCAAATCGAAGTTTCAAACCCAGATCTGCCTGTTTCGGACCATTTCGGAGCTGTTTCTGAGCTGCTACAGTGATTCCGAGTCTGCTACAGTGATTTCGGAACTGCTACAGTGATTTCGAGCACAGCTACAGTGATTCCGAGTCTGCTACAGTGATTTCGAAGCTTGCTACAGTGATTTCACATCAAATCCGTGGGTTTTTGAGAGTTTTCGGACTGATTTTTGCTGATTTCGGACAAGTTCTAAGGTGGGTAAGTGTCGATTCCTTATTTTCTTGCTGGGTTGTTGCTAGATTGTTCCGTAGTTGTCGATTCAAGTATGATTATTGGTGATTAAGTATTTTCTGGGGTTGTTCTGTTGAAATTGGTGGCTGAGTTGACTGGGTTTTCAATATTTGGGTTGATTTGCTTGTTTGGAGTTAATTGCTAGTATTGAAATGGCTTATCGGGCTAGAGGTAGAAGAGGAGGTAGAGGTAGAGGCTTTGTGGTAAACAATGATGAAGAGAATGAGTTTGGCAACCAAAACCATGAGATTCAAGAGTTGAGACAACAAGTTGCTACCCTAACGGCGATGGTGCAAGGCTTGCAAGTGTCACATGCGGGTAGTGGAGGGTCTGAGGACTCTCAATGTCACTTTGACAATCCTTTTGGTGATCCAAATTGGCGTAGACCACCTTCCACTCACTCTCCTTATAGGTGGGAGAAGAACATCAAGATTGAACTTCCCGAGTTCAATGGAAGTCTTAACCCGAATGAGTTTGTTGATTGGATTAATACGGTCGAAAGAGTATTTGATTATGGAGACGTCTCTGAGGAGAAGAAGGTGAAGTTAGTGGCTATCCGCCTTAAAGGAAGAGCTTCCGCTTGGTGGGAGCAATTGCAAGGAACTAGACTACGAAGAGGAAAGGGAAAGATTAGAGAATGGGAGAAAATGAAGAAGAAACTCAATGAGCAATTCTTGCCTTTCAACTATATGCAAAACCTCTATAAGAATTTGCATAATCTCAAACAAGTTGGAAGTGTTGATGAGTACACGGAGGCTTTTCATCAACTTGTTGCTAGAGTTGATTTGAATGAAAGTGAAGATCAAATGGTTGCAAGGTACATAAGTGGGTTGACAATAACAATCCAAGATGCCCTTGCTATGCAAACTTTGTGGACGGTTTCGGAAGCTTACAATCGGGCCTTGGTGGCCGAAAAGCAAGAAAAGAGGAAGTTTTCGAGATCCGGGCAACAATATCAAGGTGGTTCCAAGTCCGGGCAGCCCTTTTACTCTTATGCTAGGGCTGGGTCTTCATCTAGTGGTGGCCAAGGTGCTTCTTCCGAGGTTGGTACTCAAAACCGAGCGGATAAGGCTTCAACTCCCACTCAAAGTCAGCCTCAATCTGGCGCTTCAGGGGCTCGAAATCAATTCCAAAGTGGAGGTTTTAAGTGCTTCAAGTGTGGGGAACCGGGTCACAAGTCTTCGGATTGTCGTAAGGCTTCCGGAGGTCGTAACAAGGCACTTTTCATTGAGGAGGTTACGGAACAAAGTTGTGAGGATGATATTCCCGTTTATGATGAAGAAATATGTGAAGAAATTGGGGGTGATGAGGAGGAGGAAGAAGGCTATGCGTTGATGATCAAAAAGACTCTCCTTACTCCTAAAGATGCTAGTAATGAAGATTGGTTGCGTGCTAATATTTTTTACACCACTTGCAATGTTGGCGGTAGAGTTTGCAACATGATTATTGATAGTAGAAGTTGTGAGAATGTAGTCTCTCAAGAGGTGGTGGACAAGTTACAACTCAAAGTGAAGGAGCATCCCCATCCTTATACCCTTTCTTGGTTTAAGAAGGGTAATGAAATCAAGGTGACTAAAAGGTGCTTGGTATCTTTCTCCATTCGGCAAAAGTACTTTGATGAAGCTTGGTGCGATATGGTACCTATGGATGCTTGTCATATACCACTTGGTCGCCCGTGGCAATATGATAGGCATTCCATCCATGATGGAAAGAAGAATACCTACACCATCCCTAAGGAGAAGCGACAATTCACTTTGTTACGTATGAAGGAGAAGGTGACTATAAAGCCTCCTCCCACTACGTTGCTTGCTTCTATAGGATTTCTCAAGGAAAGTCATGAAACCAGGTATGTTCTAGTGTTGGTTCCTATGGCGGATATGGGTGTGTCGGATGTTCCCAAGGCTATTTCTAAACTTTTGAAGGAGTATGTTGATGTGTTTCCTCAAGAGTTGCCTCCCAAACTGCCTCCTTTGCGAGATAATCAACATTGTATTGACTTGGTACCCGGGGCGCCCCTTCCGAACAAGCCCGCATATAGAACGTCTAAGGGAGAGGGAAGAGATTCAAAGGCAAGTTAAGGATCTTCTAGAGAAAGACTACATAAGGGCAAGCCTTAGCCCTTATGCGGTGCCAGCTCTTTTGACTCCGAAGAAGGATGGTTTGTGGAGGATGTGTGTGGATAGTAGAGCTATCAACAAGATCACTATCAAGTACCGCTTTCCCATTGCGAGGCTAGATGATATGTTAGATTGCCTTGCCGGTTCAAAGGTCTTCTCAAAGATTGATCTAAGAAGTGGTTATCATCAAATTCGAGTTCGCACGGGAGATGAATGGAAAACAGCTTTCAAGACCCCTCATGACCTCTTTGAATGGCTTGTGATGCCTTTTGGTCGTACCAATGCTCCAAGTACTTTTATGCGGATAATGACTCAAATGCTTCAACCTCTATTGGGTATATGTGTAGTTATGTACTTTGATGATATCTTGGTGTATAGTCGGTGTTTTAAAGATCATTCATCCCACCTCCAACAAGTCTTTGAAATCTTAAGAAGATAAATTTTATGGGAACTTGAAGAAATATAGTTTTACCGTTGATAAGGTGGTATTTTTGGGGTATGTGGTGTCTTCAAAAGGGGTTCACATGGATGAAGATAAGATTATGGCCAACACCTACAAGTGTTCATGAAGTGAGGAGTTTTCATGGGTTAGCTACTTTCACCAGAGGTTCATTGCCAACTTTAGCAGTATCGCGACTTCTCTTACCGATTGCCTCAAGCAAAGGGTGTTCATATGGTCCGAAGAAGCTGCCGAGAGTTTCAAATTGTTGAAGTCCAAGCTTACCGAAGCTCCTATCTTGGCCTTACCCGACTTTGACAAAACTTTTGAGCTTGATTGTGATGCTTCAGAAGTGGGAATTGGTGGAGTCTTAAGCCAAGTGGTCAACCTATTGCTTTCTTTAGTGAGAAGTTGAACGGTGCTATACTCAAGTACTCTACTTATGACTTGGAATTCTATGCCATTGTCCAAGCCATCAAGCATTGGAGTTACTACCTTGCCTATAAGGAATTTGTCCTCAACACCGATCATGAAGCCCTCAAGTACATCAATAGCCAACATCTCAATAAGCGGCATGCCAAGTGGGTGGCTTATCTACAACAATTCACATTCTCTTTGAGGCACAAATCGGGGATTCTCAACAAAGTGGCCGATGGTCTGAGTAAAAGAGTGGCTCTCTTGGTGGAAATGAAGAACAAGGTTGTTGGGTTTAAAGAATTTCGCACTTTCTATGCCGAAGATTCTTACTTTAGTAAGATAAACGATGCTTTGCAAAAGGGTGATAAGGTTATTGATCCATGTTTCATGTTGATGGACGGATTTCTCTTCAAAGAACTCAAGTTGTGTGTCCCTACATGCTCTTTAAGGAAGCAATTGTTGGCCGAAAATCACAAGTTGGGTCATTTTGGCAAGGATAAGACTCTAGCGTTGCTTCAAGATGCATACTATTGGCCAGGAATGAGTAAAGATGTGGGGTTTACGTGCAAAGGTGCCAAACTTGCCAACGGAGTAAGGGGACTGCCACTAATGCGGGGTTGGATTTGCCTTTACCGGTGCCGGAAAGTCCTTGGAAGTGCGTGAGTATGGATTTTGTCTTGAGGCTTCCTCCTACGCAAAGGCGGAGTGATTCTATCATGGTGGTAGTGGATCAGTTCTCAAAAATGGCTCATTTCATACATTGTAAGAAGACTATGGATGCGACTAACATTGTCAATCTCTATTCCAAGGAGGTCTACAAGTTGCATGGCGTCCCTACTTCTATCGTCTCCGATAGAGATGCTAAGTTCCTTGCCCACTTTTGGAGGACCTTGCGGAGGAAGATTGGCACCAACTTATGCTTTAGTATTTCTTTTCACCCTCAAACCAATGGTCAAACGGAAGTGGTAAATTGGAGTCTTAGGAATTTGTTGCGATGCTTAGTTGGTGAACATCCAAAAAGTTGGGACGGAACTCTTCCCTTGGCGGAGTTTGCTTACAATTCTTCTCTAAACCTCACTATCTACACTTCCCCATTTGAAGCGGTTTAAGGGTTGAAAGCTTCTAGTGTGGTTGGCCTCGTTCCTTTACGAACCCCTAAGAAGGGACACTCCAAGGCAGAAGATATGGCTACGTTTATGAAGAATATCCACTCTCAAGTTAAGCTCAACATTGAGAAGTCTAATGCGAAGTATAAGGCGGCCGTTGATGCACACAAAAGGGAGGTTTTGTTCAAAGAAGGAGATCTTGTTTGGGTTATCTTGAGCAAGGATAGGCATCCTCACGGTGCTTACATGAAGTTGAACAATCGGAAAGTGGATCCTCGTGAAGTTTTGCGCAAGATCAATGACAATGCTTATCAAGTCTACTTACCCTCTCATTTGAGCATCTCCAACACATTCAACGTGCAACACTTGGTACCCTATTTGCCGGAGGACACTACCATAACTTGAGGACAAGTTTCTTTTTAGTAGGGGAGTATGATGTAATATGTAGAACGGGTATTTATGTCTTTTTGTTTTGGGTCTATATATAAGTGTTGGAGTCCTTTCTTTTGGTAGCTTTTATCATTTTGAACAAATATTATCAAGAGCTAGTCTCTTTTGTATCCCATTTGGGAGTTTCTCTCTATATTATGAATGGGTATCTTTGGTTGCATCATGAGAAACATCGATTATTGCCAAGACCAGATCGGTTTAGGTTTGCCTTGCAACGACGACGCAACATCAGCAATTTTGTGATATTTGGTCAGTGATTCCATCATCGCCAACACTGAACACGGCAGAGGCCATAGATATATAGAACTACGCAGAGAACAAATTAAATACACATGAAAGAAAAAGAAGCCCAGTACGTAACTAGTTGATATTTGCAAAAGGAAAAAAGAAACAACAATACATATCCTTTAATGTATTCTTTTACGTCGGAGAAGAGGAAAAGTCATATGGCAGAAAGAATGATGACATTTTTGCTCGCCAAAGAGGGCAGGGCGAAAGGAAAGATAGGACTTGGAGATTGAGAGAAGTGAGATTTATTGGTGAGAGGCCATTGGGTCTATCTACAGCAGAAGAGAGTAGTCACACATTTGCTGCAAAAAGCCCGAGAACAATGATGATGGAGAAGGCGAAGGACTGATCTGATTTTCCATCCAAACAAAACCCTACAAATTTAAACTATTCCGCAAAAATCCAACCTACAACTGGCTTGCCCATGTCTTCAATTGAACTTTTGAAGGTTAATTTGGTCTAAATGGGAAATGAAAAAACATGGCACAAAGAGCAGTTAGAATTGCATGTACCAAGCGGTAAAGTACAAAAGTCCGATTCAGTAGTCAAACATTGGAAAAATCCCAAAAATACCCTCAAATAGCAAGAAAATCAAACAATGGAGAAGACCAAAATGGTACAAAGCCAAGGGATGAAAAGTTGTTGCTCAATGCATCAACATGCTTTATATAAAGGGAAGGATGTGGGCCAAAATTGTATATCTTGCTGGCAATATGAGTGCCAATGGAAGAAATTTTGATGGAATTTAGAAAGGTGAGAGGGAGACCTGAAAGTGGGAAAGAGAAAGAGGATATACAGGAATTGAGAGAATGACATTTTTTAACTCCTTTTAATGGATGAGGGTCATTGCCACATGCTACTCACGATCGGTCATGCCTGTTGATTTGATAACCTAAATTATATTGTGAATATGTTCTGCATTGTTTGCTCATTATGTGTGCAGTTTATGGAAATAAGGTAATGTTTCACAGTTTTTTATTTTTTACTTAGTGGTGACACAATTAGCAAGGACGAGCAAGAAATAGACAATTAAGAATTTAGAAGAGCATGCCAAATTTCGAAATCCACTATAACTGAAGAAACAATAAACAACCCGTCATCCCTCTTTAAAAGCAAGAGAAACTAATGTAAAATACCTGAAAAACCATGAAGAACCTATCATCCCTATTTAAAAGGAAGAGAAAATAATGTAAAATAAACCATGACAAACCATTCCGAAAGAAACAAATACAAGCAAGTTCAAGAACTACATCAGCGCGAATTAAATCATAACAAACAAGAGGCATGATGCAAAGCATTCTTTCTATCCCTGCAAAAGCACACCAAATTTAGTACTACAAACCCACCTTTACTCGAGAAAGTCTAGCAGTTTAAACTTCTAAATGGGAAGGTGCATGTTAAAGTTTTCCACGGATAAATAATGCCCACCAATGAAATCAGAATGTTCATAACAGTTTGTCATGAACTTACACGAAAAATATAATAGTATTTGCCAGTATCTCTATTTTCCTACTCCCCCAAGTTACTCAAGAGAATTACTTCCCAATAAGGAGGAAAAAATGCCTCATACCAAATAAACTAAGCCCGATCATGATTTAGGCCAGCCATGTCAATTCTAGAGTTGAAAAATACAGCTTGAGTGCCAATGCAATACACGAACATAAAAAAAGAGGAGCTTCTACGCATGCCCGCTATAGTAACAAGGGAGTCTGCATCAATGTTCATACCTGTTCAATGATGTAAATAAGCAACCCCTCAGGAAGTTCACGATCCCCAAATTGTGAGGCAGTCTCCATGGCATCTTTGTAGAGGTTGTCTTTCTTTGATAATCCAGTAGACTGCTTCCATCTATTAGGTTTTTTGTAAATATAAGCAGCAACACGTCTCATCTCCAGAAGCTTGTGCTTTTCATTCTGCTCAAACAAAGCCACATAGGTTTGCGAAATCGGACTTCACAGACAGAGAAGAAGCACAAATTACAGAGAGTTGCAACTACCTTTTGTGCGTCCAATCTGATCAAAGCTATCACAAAAGTCAATCGATAACCGCAATCTCATTAAGAGCTTCATTCACAGCAGTCACATTGTTGCTCTGAACAGCGACCATGTATGGCTTCACAAGAAGCAAGTGACCAGCTTGAAACGCCAACAGGAGGAATTATCCAACCAAACGGAAATAGTAGGCTCCAAAGAGATGCACCATGTAGTGAAGCACATATCATACACAAGGAAAGATAATTTGAATCGTTTCCTTTAAAACAGTCGAAACAATTCTTTTAGAATGTCATTGGCCAAAATATTGGAATACGGATTCTGCGACTATGAGACATACCTAAAAACTTGGTGTCACTGGTAGAAATATTCAACAATGACATTTACAAACATTCTCAATTTTCTGGCATTATTATTATTATTTTCCAGCTATGTCTCCCAAACATCTGTAAAACGTACCCAAAATTTTTCGTTTTCCCATATAACTGAACAACATAGGGAAATGAGATTTTGATCCTTGGTGATATAAATAGAAACATTTTCTAGGAGAATTACAAACCTTTTGCATTATTTCAACCAAACGTGTATGGTCACGCGAAGTGCAAGTACGTTAAGCATATCATTTATTAGATCAGGATGCTCTTCCAGTTCAATGCTCGCAACTTTGACTGCAACATCTTTGAACTTCATGTGGTCCCATGCTTCTCAAGAATGATTCATGATGGTCATGGCAGCATTATAGGATTCGTCGTACTGAATATATAAATATGTGAGTTACTTTCAGTAGTGTTGTTGATCGCAAGCTCGAATCAGCTTAGGAATGTTTAGACGAGTTCAAATCAGTTTGATATGCTCCATAAGATTCTCGTAGCGGTATCTAGCATATAGGACACCCAACTCAGTAAAGATACCCATATGAGCACGTTCCAATCCCAAACCACTCTCCATGAGAGATATAATCTCTTTGAAGCATCTATAATATTCATTAACCTCCTCCAAGTCATCCACCTACAAATGTCTCCAAAACGGCTGAATTAGGAGAAAAAAAAATACTACAATAGCAAATTTAACAACATGCTGCAAAATATACATTTACTGGGCAACAAAATTTATGCAGCATAACAGTATGCATCATAATGGGCATGCAAGCCAGCAAATCAATGTTTTAAAACCGAACTGGACCAAAGGTTTGTTGTTTGGAGAGGAAAAGGTGTGTAAGGTGTTAATTAACCTTCACACATAACCATTTATTTATATAAGAAGATAGTTCGTTACACAATATGATTAAGCAATGTGGGACTAAACACAATATACTAGTAGACAAGTATACTAGTATTCCAACACTCCCCCTCAAGCTGGGATATAGATATCACACAAACCCAGCTTGTCACATAACATCTCCAACCGGGGCTTAAACAATGACTTCGTGAATATGTCAGCCAATTGAACACTTGTAGACACGAAGGGAGTTGCTATAACACCATCAGTCAACTTCTCTCGCACCAGATGACAATCAACTTCGATATGCTTAGTCCGCTCATGAAATACAGAATTGGATGCAATGTGAATTGCTGCTTGGTTATCACAATACAAATTCATAGGCAATTGCACATTGAATCCTATCTCCTCAAGAAAAGATCGCACCCACACAATCTCACATGTGGTGTGAGCCATGGCTCTATATTCTGCCTCTGCACTAGACCGTGCAACTACGGTCTGTTTCTTACTCTTCCAATTAACAAGATTGCCACCAAGAAAAACACAATATCCAGTGGTTGACCTCCTGTCAGATGGGCCTCCTGCCCAATCAGAATCAGTGAAGGCCTCAATACGCAAATGACCATTAGCTCTATAAAATAGACCACGTCCAGGATGAGACTTGAGATACTTGACAATTCTAAGAACGGCCTCCCAATGTGGCAGACGAGGAGCAGACATAAACTGACTCACAATACTCACTGCAAATGAAATATCAGGACGTGTAATAGTGAGATAATTCAGTTTACCAACCAAACGACGATATTGATCAGGCTAGACAATGCCTCCCCTGGATCAATGCATAGTTTGACATTGGGATCCATAGGGGTATCGACAGATTTCGCCCCCAACAAACCAGTCTCATCTAAGATATCCAACACATATTTCCTCTGTGATAAACTAATACCATCTTTAGATCGTGCTACCTCGATACCTAAAAAGTATCACAATCTACCCAAGTCTTTAGTATGAAATTGACTCTGCAAAAAGACCTTCAACGCATCAATACCTTTTTGGTCGTCACCCGTAATAATAATATCGACATACACAATCAATAACACTTTGCCTCGAGTAGATGTGAGAGAGAAAACATAATGATCAGACTGACATCGATTCATACCAAATTTCAAAACTGCATCACTGAACTTGCCAAATCAGGCCCTGGGAGACTGTTTAAGCCCGTAAAGAGTTTTACATAGACGACATATCTGAGAACGCTCCCCCTGAGCAACAAACCCAAGTGGTTACTCCATATAAACTTCCTCAAGAAGGTCGCCATGTAAGAAAGCATTTTTGACATCCAATTGAAATAAGGGCCAGCCAAGATTGGCTACAAGAGAAATTAGAAGACGGATGGAACCAAGCTTCGCAACCGGGGAAAAGGTCTCAGCATAGTCAACACCATAAGTCTGGGTGTAGCCTTTAGCAACAAGGCGAGCTTTGTAACGCTCAACAGACCCATCAGGATGATATTTCACAGTGAATACCCAGCGGCACCCCACAGTGGCAATAGGTGCAGGAACGAGACCCACGACCACAGGCACGACTATTATTACTACCAGAATCACGGCTACCTACAGACTGCACCGGACCACTGCTACCAGAATTACGACCAAAGCCACGGCCAGGAGGGCCACGACTGCCACCCCCAAAACCTCGACCGCCACGGTCAAAACCCCGATAAGAAGTACCACCATGAGGAACCGTGGTAACCAAAGCCGAGCGGGCAGCAGGGGTCAAATCAACAGCACTGGGGTCAGGAACAGAGGCCTGGCGGACGCGACTGAACACCTCACTGAGAGAAGGTAAATCTATCACCCAAAAGATTAGACCGGATAGAATCATAGGCCGGCGAAGGTAACCCAAACAAAAAACGAGCTACCTGCAAGCGCTCACGCTGACGCTCCATAACCTGAATATCGGAAGAAATGGGCTCACAAGTGTTGAGCTCCTCACAAACACCGCAGAACTTGGCATAATACTCCTCCAAGGAGAAGCTGCCCAGTTCAAGAGAAAAGAACTGTTGAAGAGCATAAGTCCGACGGAGATTATCAGCCCCAGAAAACATCTCCTTAACCTTCATCCATACCTTTTTTGCAGTAGATAAGAAAACCAGAGTATTCTTAATATTTTCCTCCATACTATTCCAAAGCTCAATACGAATCTTAGCATCTGCAGGAACCCAAGCACCATATGATGCGGCAGTCGCCGCGGGAGGGTCATCAGTAAGGTAATGGTATTCTGATTCTCCCACATAATAGACCTCAACAGCCTTAGCCCAAACAGCATAATTTCGACCATTCAACAAGGTGGAGGTAATAGATAACCTCTCACGAGACCGAGAAGAACGACTAACAGCGGAAGTTACAGTACTACCTGCAGATAGAGAACTAGAAACAGATTCGGTGCCGGAGCCCATGTCAAATATACCAAGTAACCAAATAAGAAATTGAAGCAGGCAACAAGAAACTAGGCCAAGAACACAGAGGCAGCCACGAACATCAACAAGTCACAATTACCAGCGAACAACAGTAAAAGAGCAAAACCAAGAGGGAATCATGAACCCGAAGTAGCCAATCAGTAGCAAACAAAAACCACAATCGAGAAGAACTTAGAATACCATCAGCAAACAGAGGTGACATCAAAAGCTGATTGTAGAAACATAAGTGACATATCAGAGGTGCAAAAAACATTTCACCACAGACCATCGATGAACACCAATCCGCATCGAGAACAACTTGGCACAATCAAAGACGAAGAATGAACAGATTGTATCTTAGAAAATCACCTTAAATCATATCGCCAAGAGACAAGCAAATTAAATAGGGGTTTCTGATCGAAAATGTTAAGATCGACGCCAACAATCGTGTGAACAGTACACGTGAACAGTGACGTGAACAGTACCGATGAACAGTACCGATGAACAGTGCGTGAACAGTCGCGTGAACAGTGGTGTTTTAGGGTTTTGATGAGTGTGGGTAAGTTGTTTTAGGATTCTAAACGGTTTGGGTAGGTCGTTTTAGGGTTTTTTTGTTGGTTGCCGAGAATGGGTGGCTAGGGTGGGAGGCGGCTATGTTGGTGGCTGTCAGAGGTGAGGGTTTAGGGTTTCAAGGGCGGTTTAAGAACCCGCTCTGATACCATGTTGTTTGGAGAGGAAAAGGTGTGTAAGGTGTTAATTAACCTTCACACATAACCATTTATTTATATAAGAAGATAGTTCGTTACACAATATGATTAAGCAACGTGAGACTAAACACAATATACTAGTAGACAAGTATACTAGTATTCCAACAAGGTTCAACCGGGTGAACCACCAACCGGCCTCTTGTCCAGTTTGGTTCAATCCCAAAACCGTTTATTTTGTAAAACCGGCCTATTTTCATAAACCACCCTAGAAATACGGTTAAACCGGCAAACAAGGAAAACCGCTGCAATTTAAACGACTCAGCCCGTTGCTATAATAATTACTTCACGCTTCAAGACACAACGCATTTTTTGCTTTGCCAGCCTTTGACAGCGCTGAAGGAAAGTAGGCTAGCGCTTAGAATAAATAGAAGAAGCCAAACTTGTGTTTCTATGGCAAACCAATGTAGGACTCGGGGTAAACATCTGACTTTGAGCATTCTTTTTCAAAGGAAGAGCATTTCTTAACTTCCAATTTTTTCAAGGTTGACCATGACATTTTGACTTGGCAAATTAAATCTATGTTACATTTTGTGATCTATCAAGGCCACCTTTTATGCCCAACAATATAACACAAATATACGATTGAAAATACACGACGTGACGGTTCAACTCCGGTTCACCCACGGTTGAACCGGTGACCCATCCATCCAATCTCTTTTCCGGTTTGCTCACCGGACCGGTTTTTAAATGCTAGGGACACTCAAGATTATGCTTTCCCTTTCTAGACGCTAGGGACTCTCAAGATTCACCTTAGGTGATCATAAAAGTATCCTCTGGTTTTAAGTGTTATTGTTATAGTGCTTGTTCCTCCTGAGATGGTTTTTCAATGGTAAGGATTGGTAGAATGGTACTCTCTTTATCCAGTACGAAATCGTCAAGCATCAAACAAGCATATGTGGAAAATTTCTTCCTATAAAGTTCAACCTCAAGGGGGAGTCCATGCTCCAATCCCTTGACCATAAATTGAGTCCATGTCTCCTCTTTTCAGATGAGAATGACGACTTCAACAAGAATACAAACACGCCCTTATAAATGATGACAACCTCAAAGTAAGTCACCACCAAATGCTAGTCGCTAGAATTCAACTGTGTTACAAATGCCCTGCCACATAGCTCAAATTTTGAAAATACTAGTGTTAGAGCATCCAACTCAACCAATTGCCAATTATAGGAGAGGCCGCCCAAACTCATATATACTAGTTTTAGGGGTGATAACTAACTGATGTGGGACAATTTTCAATATCCCCCGCACGTGCGACCCCCGACTCGCACGTGGAGAGGCCAACAAAGGATCCGAAACATATGGATCACAACAAAATAAATTGCAACTATGGCACAAAGGGGAAAAGTCTTCGAAAACCTAGTTATGATACCATGTTAAAGCATCCAACTCAAAACCAATTGGCAATGAGTGGAAAGGCCAGGCTCATATACTAGTCTTAGTGCAGATAGCTAACCGATGTAAGACAAACTACAACACTCCCCCGCACATGCAACTCCCGACTTGCACGTGGAGAGGTAAATAAACGATCCATAACACTTGGATCACAACAAACAACGGTACACTAATGACACAAAAAGGGGGAACAAATTCTCAGAAAGCCTAGCTTTGATATCATGTTAAAGCATCCAACTCAAAAATAATTGGCAATGACAAGAGAGGCCGCCTAGACTCATATATTAGTTTTCGAAGTGATAATTAACCAATGTGGGACAATTCTCAACAGCTAGTATATACTTGGGAAAATTGAGTTCACAATAGAGCTGAAATTATTGAAAGCTATTTTTTGCTACCAATGCAATTATTGACAGTTCTACAAACAACACATCCCCATTGACGATCAACTCAAATCAAAACAAATCAAAAGACAAAGCATGCCTAAACGACACATTAGAACAACATTTCTTCAAATCTAATCATTTTTTGGCAAGTAGTAAAAGAATCCAATCTTGACTATGTTAGAGCAAGAGAGAGAAAACTGACCTCTATTCGGAGTGAACAGACTTGAACGAAGGCCTCTATTGTGAGAAGTACAAATTAAGGCAGGCGTACTCATTACATTGCAATTGAAGGCGTACTCGTCACATTGCAGTGGAAAATGGCAAGGTTTCCAAAGCTAATATTGGATTCGAATCAAAATTTATAATGTCTCCTTAAAAAGTTGAGTGTCTCATGCATAGCAGGAAAAATGGGACTGAGGGAGTATCATTGATGCTCACACCCAAATTTTCCCCCACTCGCGAATACAATCATTGACGTGAAGATACATAGAATGCAATGCCAAAAAATAATTTATAGACAAATACCAAATTTAAGACTTTGATGCACAATAACAGAAGACCTTGAAGTATATGTTCGCATGCATATATGTAGTTTACCTGAAAAACATCGTGTAGGGCATGTTATTTGCAAATTCCAAAAAAAAATCGCTAACTATATTAAACCAGATAAAAAAGTGAATCAAATGAACATATCTATTTGGATTTTAAAAAAAAAAAACAGTGAATTTACACCAATGAATAACCTACTCATAGTTGTCAAAATCGTTCGATTCGCGGTTCGATTCACAATTCACTCAAAAAACTATACGAAGGTGAATCAAGGTTTATATAGAATCGTTGGTGAATCGTACAATTCATGATTCGATTAATGAAATCGTACAATTCATGATTCGATTAATGATTCACGCAAAAATGATACAAATCTATACGTGAATCAAGGTTTATCACAATTGTTGCATTTGACTAATATGAAACCACAATTGCAATTTCACCTTAGTTTTTCTTTTAGGAAAGCAAGAATATAAGACAATATACTTTTAGTATGAAAATTCTTATTCACATGCAAAGACCAACCCAGACGGGGACAAGGATCAGACCAACCCACCTATGTTGCCATATAAGCTAGTTTAGTTTCTTACCCATTAGGCAACAAACTTTATTGTGTTAGCTAAGCTTTCATTTTTATAAATCCTTAACATCTATATGCACATATCCATTTTCCTATAGTATTTATTTTCCGATTATGTGCAAGAGTCTTTACTATTAGACCATGAATCATCAATTAATATTAAAAAATGAACTTTACCTATATTTAAATTTAATATGTATCTTTATTATGTAGGTGTGCATATACATTTTTCAATATAGTTTTAAAATTTGGACAGAATTATTAAGATTTACGATTCGATTCAATTCGAGTCACGATTCAGAAAAAGGTCAATCCGATTCTCGATTCTATTCACGATTTGACAACTATGTACCTACTTAATGCAAAAATAAGACGTTAGTGTACTCTCCTCTCCTCTCCTTTCCCTTCCATTTTTTTATTATTTTAATGTGACTGAAATAAAAACACCCAGTTGTAGTTGTGATTGTTAATATGTATACTTAATATTCTCTATAGGATCCTAAAAACACAAATATCTGAAAGCACAAGTACCATAACCAATGTCTCAAGAGTCATTATTAGCATCCCATGGGTCACTTTTGCTTCACCAAATTGAAATTAGACAAAAATGTCAAACTCCGCATATTATATGAATTGATACTAACAACACGTGACATCTATACCATAAAGAGAAAAGCTTCTAGAATGCAAGTTTTAGGAGGGTGGCTAAGGGTTGTCTCCTCTATATTTTCTTTTGTTTTGTGGTTTATTTTAGGAGATTTGATAGAGGAATAAATTTTTACATATAAAATAGAATGGTAAGAAGTGTACCTTGGCTCCATAAATTAAAAGGAGACTCCTAAAATGGACCATGACAATCAATATGTTTTATAGAGTTTGAATTTTGAGAATTGATTCTTAGGTTTAGATTTGGACTGTATTGATTTGTTTCTTTTATAACTACTAGTTGTGTCGCACAACATAAGCACACACATCTTCCTGTCCTCACAATTTTGGACCAAGCAGACAAAACAGGGGAAAAAAATCATAAAAAATTAAGCACTTGAACAGACCTGGTCAAAAAGGGACATAAATGCATCTGTTCTTCATCTTGAAGTACGAATTTCATTTGTCCTTGAGGTGATGCATATTGAAATCCAGTCAATTCTTTCACAATCCACAATTCATGAGCAATTCTTTCACAATCCACAATTCATGTGCAACATCCTGTGAGTTCAGCTCGATAAGCATCATCTCCAGCATCAAAGACTTGGCGAACAAAAGCTTAATAAATTCCAATTCACGCTTTGTGCCGGAGACACATTTTTCACTTGCACTTTGCGAAGTTTATTCAAAGAGACATCCAAACAAAAATGCACTCCCGAAAAAACTAGAACACTAATAGCAGAAGTCGCACTGGAGAATGCCTGGAATTTAGAAAAAAGAATAACGAACAGCCTTAGCCTCCAGATTAAGCATTTATACATAATAAACATAGAAAAGAAAAATTATCTGGAAAAAAAAAATGGAACAATTGCTTCTTCTGAGTAAAGCATTGCATGCATAGTCCATATATAGCTCATCCCACACAAAAAAGTCCACTGATAGCATTAAGCATAAGTAAGGGAAAAGGAACACTGCAGTAACTCAAAGTCTCAAACTGATTTCAAGCGTCTCTAAGTTGGGGAAGATTCTAAGCATGAAAAGAGCACGAGAGACGTAATCAATCAAGAGTAAAAAAACAGATATCAGGTAGAACCGGAAATTTGAGATGGTTAAAGGGTACTTGGAATTCTCTCTGGAACATGACTTGCGCCGAATGACTTGAAGCAAATATGGAAAAGACAATAAAAAACACATTCCACTAAGCAAGTGGACTTTTTGGGAATTGAAGCTTTTTTACCTCCAAAAAGGAGCTACTCAATTGCATATCCTCAATATTAGCGGCTAAACACCGGAAAAACTTCACCCATTTGGTTTCTGTTTCTTCCTCAAGCAACTTAACATATTCATCGGAAAGCAAGGTAATTGAAATTTCTGAAAGAAGTGGGTTATGTTTGAAAGAACCTGTTTCGAAAACACCACAAAAGTTGAAAGCCTTGAGATTAGGGGCGTTGATTTCAAGGGAGTTGAATTGGCTGCAGTACGCCAACAACCATCATCCTAGCAAGGGCAATGAGAGATGAATCGTCCGACCATTTCAGGATTAATATTTACATAACAAAGACTAAGAGAGACAAGCCCGCTAAATCCCTTAAATCCCACTATCCTTTCCATTGCTCCTTCCTTTCCTCTTTGCTACTACTCAGCCCCTCTCCATTACCTCCAAGGAACCATTTCTTTAATCCACTAAAGCCTTTGACACATTTCTGAATTCAAGGCAATTCAGAATTTATTGGAACAACAATAGAATTTCATGATCTAATTCTTAATTCCATGATCTTACAGCTGAGCAAAAAGAAAAAAAAGTCATGATCTTACAAGCTTGACTAACTGCAACCAAGGTATCCAGAAATAAAACGAAAAATTAATGATGCTTCAAATGAAGGCTTCCTTTACCCCAAGAAGACTTCCTTCGGTGATATTTGTAATCCCAACAAGAGTGGTTAATAGGAACATGTGATCCATAGCCCCTTTTTTTCCCCTTTCCAAATAAGTGAATCTTTAACCTTAAAAACAAGCAAGAATACAGAAACATAATTAAAATAGATCAATGGTATCCAAAGCACCTTAGATGACATTAAAAGGAAAATGGATACTAACAACCAGATAATAGAACTCCTATACCAGTCATTGTAACTCTCACAACAAGAACATGTATTAAACAACTATTTCCACCCAGTTTTTTGTGTTGTACTGGTACTAATCAAACAAGTTTGTTTCTAAAAAATGATATTAATTTTGGTGAAATCCTCAAGTAGTCAAAACTCCTATTTAACTCAGCGGAAGAGAGAAAACGCCTCTCGTATTCCATGAAAGGAACAAAACATAACAGTTACCTTATAGATCAGTACTCCTCATAATATGATATTATGTTACCACAAGAAATAAAAGGGTTCTTTTTTCAACTTTAAATAACAATTCGACCTACTGTCAAAATGATCTTTTGAAAAAAAAATGTAAACGATATGAACGATCATGCATAATAATCAGGCAAACTCATTTCACTTAATGGATAAAAAGAGGAGCATACCATCACCACGGTTGGTAGCGCGATCGAGCTTGAAATTGATATAGCCGGCACCATAAGTCTCATGTTAACAAGCTACTCATTTCCAACTCACATGTGCAGGCTTAAGCCCTCTCATAACTCTGAACTCTCTCTTTGCTCCTCAACTCACAAACACAGATAGACCCACAATAAAATTAAGCTTATATTCAACACCTTATTCAAAAAGGTGTCGGAAAACATAAATTTAAAGTAGTGAAGTTAAAGCAACACACCTACTCGCTAATATATGAAGAAGTACCTATCACAAAGACATTGGTCAAACTAAAAGGTACTCATTGGGAGCGAATTCATTGTATGTTCTTATTTGCCAATCTTTGGAAAAGAAGTAGCCTAAACCGGACACTTCAACTCTACAGATATCCCAAAGGTTTCCTAATAAAATTAACCAATAAACCATTTCTTAATTAGCCAAATATTGAAGATAAAACATCATCGAGGTATCTGTTTCTTACCCTCTACTATTATGCTTTACCTTTCTAGATGCTAGGGACTCTCAAGATTCACTTTAGGTGATCATAAAAGTATCCTCTGGTTTTAAGTGTTATTGTTAAAGGGCTTATTCCTCCTGAGATGGTTTTTCAATGGTAAGGAATGGTAGAGGATACTTAACATATGTGGTGCAAGAAGAATGGTTCTCTCTTTATTCATTACAAAATCGTCAAGTATCAAACTAGAATAGGTGGACAACCTTCCAATAAAGCTCAACCTGAAGGGGGCATCCATACTCCAATCCCTTGACCATAAATTGAATCCATGTCTCCTCTTTTAAGATGAAAACGACTTAAACAAGAATACAAATAGGCCCTTGTAAATGACAACCTCAAAGTAAGTCACCGCCAAATGCTAGTCGTTGCTGGTATATACTTGGGAAAATTGACTATAATTGTTGAAAGCCATTTTTTCTGCAACCAATGCAATTATTGACAGCTCTACAAACAACACATCCCCATTGACGATCAACTCAAATCAGAACAAATCAACACACAACATGCCTAAACGGCACATCAAAACAACATTTCTTCAAATCTAATCCATTTTTCGGCAAGTAGTAAAAGAATCCAATCTCGACTTTGTTAGAGCAAAAGAGAGAAAACTGACCTCTATTGTGAGAACAAACTTTGACTGAAGACCTCCACTATGAGAAGTGAGAACAAATTAAGGCAACTGCAGGCGTACTTATAATACTGCAGTAGAAAATAGCTCCTTGATGGCAATAGATCTTGTGTTCACTATTTGAGAACTTCTTCGCATCTTCAAAAGGCACTGCTTTGATTCGGTGGGTGTCCCGGGCCAAATTGTCAGCACCAAGAGAGAGAGTGTCCAACTGTGCTTTGTTGCCACGAGGTTGCCGTTGCAATGAGTTTTGTTCTCTTTGTGCCGTTCTATTGCAACATGGAGGAGGCACCGTTTCCTTGAGGCTTTGAAGTGATTTGGTCTTTGTTCTTGTGTACCTAAACTTTTTCTCTTCTGCTCTTTGTCTACCCTATTGGCTTTGAGAAGCATATCAATCTTTGCAGATTCCTCAATTACCTATATTTGTAACAAGACAAGCTCAAATGTCACAATATGATATATTTATCATTTTCAAGAAATTTACCCGATTTCAAATCTTTTCCCCGAAAATAGTAACAAGAAATTGCTGGATGTACCTCAGCTTTTGCATGGACGATCTCATGAAGTTCACAAGGGAACAATGAGTTAGACATTTGCTGGATGGAATTGACAGCATGACGCAACCCATCCTTAACCACAAAGATCCAGACACGGGTACTCAGACAAAGGAAGATATGGACATGAGACCCAGCAATGCTGTCAAAAAAATCAGGATATGGACATGGTGGGGAGAGGGAAAGATAATAGCTTCTACACAATTGAATCAAATGCACCAAAGATATGGACATGGTGTGTCTCCTCTTGATTGGTTCTATGTTTCATATCCTTTACTACCTTAACATTCCAAGGGTGACAACCCGACAAGTACCAAATCCATATGGTAGCATAAGGCTATAAAAAATACACCCAAAATAGTAAGGCAAAAAAAGGGTAAACTATATGAAATTGCATAACTTGAAGCTTGTTTTGATGGCATAAAGAATTGTCTGCATGTATCAACTATTGTGTATAAATATAGAAATACAAACGAAAAATAGTGTCTACATGTACCAACTATGGTGTCTTCATTTTTTTATGAAAGGAAGAGATGTTTCACCTTCTTTGGATCTCATTTTTGGGAAAACTAGTCCGGAGAAATATTTTCCGATGGCCGGTTTGAAAAGTGGTCTGAACATATTTACAATACAATGAGAGAAAGAAATAAGACATTGGGCAAATGATGTTGGAGGCAATACAAGAATAATGGGTTTTATTTTCATACATTCTCATAGAAGTTGTGAGTAACACATAGTTCTTGCCTAAATAGATTGAAAACGAGCCAATGCTTAAAAGCAATAGAAATATAGCACTAGTCAAT
This sequence comes from Rhododendron simsii, assembly GCA_014282245.1. Classification (NCBI taxonomy): domain Eukaryota; kingdom Viridiplantae; phylum Streptophyta; class Magnoliopsida; order Ericales; family Ericaceae; genus Rhododendron; species Rhododendron simsii. The sequence goes on from WJXA01000333.1 coordinate 52,759, forward strand.
ATGCACAAATCATAATGCTTAAAAGCAATAGAAATATAGCACTAGTCAATATGCACAAATCATAAGTTGAAAATAAAAATAGTAGAATTGTGAAATCGAGTTAGTTGTCATGGCTCTAAAAAAACCCCTCGTGGCATTATCGCCACCCTTGTATAATTTGACCGTTTCACAATAAAAAATCGGACCCAAACAGAGAGAGAGAGTATGGAGGCGAGAGCAAGAGCTCCCGGGAAATTCCTCCTCGCCGGGGAGCATGCCATTGTCCAGGAATCTGCAGCAGTGGCTGCCTCCATTGATCGTTTCGAACAATTTTTTGCTATTGGACACAGGTTCAAAGAATGGCACATGAGAGAGAGAGAGAGAGGGGAGAGGGAGAGAGCAACCACTACTCTTACCCAAGTGGGGACTCTATATTTAGCTTTCTAGACACCCAATCCCCTCCTCATTGGCCAAAGAAGGTCACAAACCAGGTCATTTAAGGCTTTCAAGCTCAACTGACTTCATTTATTTAGCCCTCCTCCTGTTTTTTGATGTTTTCGCACGAAATTGATTTTTTTGGACGAGGAGGAGACAGGTTGTGATAATGGACGGATGGGGTTGTGATAGTGGAGAGTGGAAGGGCTACCGGAAAAGCCGTCGACGGGATGCGACGGCGGGCAGATGACGAGGAGTTGGACAGTGGAGGGTGATTTCTAGATTGGGACCATGGGGCAAAGAGGGTTGTGTTGTTTCGGAGGATAGTGTCGGGGAAGATGATGGGGAACGGTAGTGCCAACAGTGAGATGGTGAGAGACTTTTCTAGACTCGCAAGGAAGGGAGGGTCTACCGATCTTACACTCTGGTGGTTCAACTAGAAGCAGAGAACGGGCAGAGAGAACTAGGCCTTCAATAAAATCTTCAGCGCCCTCATCATCCAACAGTTGCCCTACCACAAATGGAGCATTTCCTGGGTTACCCTATACAAAGAAATCCCAGAAGAGTTCAACACTGTGCCTTTGTAGAAGTTCGAAATTTCAAGTGACAAAAATGTATCTAAGATCCTTGACAGTACTCTTACCTTCTGAATGTAATCTTCTATGCAACGGAGCATGTTTTTCCAATAAAGGTAGTGGGTTAGATCTGGAACAAACTCAAAACGATCACATACATTGATAAATGGTCTTGCATTGGGAAACTTGCTTCCATCAAGAAGTTCTTTGTCTTTTCAACATCATAGAAGTTCGATTCTCTTGTCACACGTTCAACCTCCTTACTTTGTCCAATCTGGCAGCAACCTCAATGTACTTGAAGTGAAATTCAGGATCCTCACTGTAACAAAAAAAGACAAACGACTAAAAGAATCCCAATTTGAATTGAATATTAATAAAAGATAACTAACTTATTTTTTCTAAACAGATTACGTGGAGCTCAAACATGACCCAAGAAAAAAGTACAGCCCATAATATGACTTGAACTGCTCAAAGAGTTTGATGCATGCATCAACTCCCAGCTGCTCAGAGTATTCCTTGGCAACCTACAAAATCACATGATAGTCAACAGATCATTTTTTTAACTGTGCTCAAATACTACTGACACAATAAATGGGTACTTGCAAAATTATCTAGAGGTTGCCTCTTAGGTTAACCAAGAGAAGGTCCTTCATGCACTCCAGTGCCCACTCCTTATCGTAACAAATGAAGTGAACCACAGAAAAAAGAGGACATCTATGACGCTGATAGACATAAAATGACCAACCAATTTTCGTGATGCCAGTTCACAGTAGGTCAAAAGTTAGTCTCGATTACAGAATATAGAAATCACTTCTAAATTGTAATAAAGCGAATTTCAAAAGAAAAATCATGATGCTACAATCTCTATAGAATAAATTTTGTATTAGTCTAAAGAGTCAAAGAACTTCGATTCAAACGAACAACTTCATACTTTGTCATAGATCAAAACCTTGTTTAAGTCTAATGAAGAGAGAATTTGTTATTGGACGAAGACCATTTCTTTCTCCATTTTCTGAAATATGTTTCTTAATGAAGCAAATACATTCCTACTTTCACAATGAAAAAGAAATCCCAAATATAACAAAATAGTGAGGATCCCAATTTCCATTGTTCAATAACAAAGGCAGACGCAAAACATAAATTTGAGAAGAAACAAAGGAGCCTCAAGACACGCATTGCATTATCGGTAAAGATTTTCTTGAAAAAACAAAAAACTACACTACATTATCAACTCATAGAAACAATCCGGTTCAGATTTGAAAAACGCTCAATCAAATTTGAGAAGACCTAGATCTAAAATCAGTTCCGATCACCCAGTCTTCCAAGTCTTCCAACTACACAAACAAAAAGAGTACTTAATCAAATGTCGGTACCTCATGTACTACAAGTTGAATAAGTTGCTACTATCTGTGACTATATGTGAGTCCAAATCAAATCTAAAAGCCCTGTACATGAGAATCAAAACTTGAGGGGGTTAAAGATCAATAACTAAATATATTTCAATCGGCTTGTATTAAGTTATTAACTACACAAACAAAAAAAGAACAATAAAATTAGAACTACATATGAAACAATGAAATACCTCACCGAAATAGAGGGGTTTTCGACACACACACACAGTTTGTAAAAACAATAACTCACTGAAATAGAGGGGTTTCGACTCAGAGAGAGAGAGTGTGTGTGTCGTTTGAACTTCAAAAGACAGGAACCCACGTTTCAGTAGTTGATCTGATGAGAGAGAGAGACAGAGAGAGATACAACTGTTATCTTTTCAATTGATTTTGGTGGCCTAGTGAAGTCCTCACCGTTGGATTAAAGTGGGCTCTTTATGGAGCAATCCCACGGTTAACAGAGAGAGAGGAGAGTGTCTCTTGCTCTTCTTTAGACGAAGGCCGTTGGATCAAAATCCAAGGACTGAAAATACATGGATTCAAAAAATATGAGCCTCCTTATTATAGAAATGGATGGATGGATGGATGGAACGTTGACAAGGTCTCCAAGTTCTTCACTACACTCCAACTTGTCTTCAGCCAACCAGTTCTCCAAAAGATTTTTTTTGTCCTAATTCACCACAAGTTGTGACAATTCCAATGACTCAAATGCATTAAGCTTCCCTTTAGTCCAAAGTGCTCCAAAGTACTGCAACAAAGGTGTTGTTTGCCCAGCTTGTACAGGAACACTCTACAAATAAGATACAAACGTAATTAGCCATAATGCATCTTTATGAAAAAAACATCAGCCGTGAAAAACAACTTAGCAGAACAGTGTAACAGTAGCTCCATGATCATATACATGCATTTGTTTTTACCCGACCTCAATAACATGAAACTTTGATGTAATCTGTCCAGCATTTACCGATTTTGTAGCAAAAGAAATAAGAACGAAAGGATTCTCAGTTCCCCGAATTTGTGTAAGACACCCAATAGATCTCAAACATAACATACCATAAAAGAGCATCAATTGTGCATGCAAGATAAGTTTAAGGAACCAAACACACTTTGAAATCTGAATGAGTCAAATGAGGTTGCATGAGCTTCAAGAGCTTGACTCCGCTGCTGATCCACAGCAAAGAGTCATATATTTATTTTGACAAGTTGTTGTCTATACAAAAGTAAAGACGGGTGGCAAAGCAGTACACGTATAAGGTGACATTGGAAATTATTTAAGTTAATGCAACAGAGGTGTTAAAGCATCCAACTCCAAACCAATTGGCAAAGAGTGGAGAGGCCGCCCAGGCTCATATACTAGTTTTGGAGGAGATAATCAATCGATGTAGGACAAATCCCAACAAGAGGAAAACAAAGAAACAAGTAAACCTGCTTATACATACATATTTAGCACTGGCAAGAACTGCAAGCCATTGAATACACACATGCTGATCACGATAGATGGGAAAGGGCCATAAAGTACTACATCATACTATCAACAAAACCTAAAAGACGATGTTGACAACTGTAGAAGGAAGCACATGAAAGATGCTAATAGAATGTAAGCCAATTCCAGTCCACTTTAATGCAGAATTGAGGAAAGATGAAACTTCTTGCCATGATATTTTCACAGTACAAGATGTAAGAAAAAAGACAAAAGAACCATGAAAGTTAATATTCAAACCCCATCCCCAGAAAAAAAGTTAAATAAATATCCTCCAGTATCGGCTAGCATTATCCTCATAGATTGTTGTTCTTCTAGATATGCCAGTCTTCCTAGCGGAACGAGTAATGTTCATACATCAAGGTATAGCTTGCTTGATTGCAATTGCATACAGAAATTTAACCTAAGTGCTTGTCGTATCACTTTGCTTACCCTCTTTAGATTATAAAACCCAGTATGCAAGTCACCTGCAAACATTTTGTTAAATGAGAAATTGGCAATGTCTCACTCAGCAATCCATATGCAAAATCAGACCACAAATATGGTTGGCATTAACGAATGTCATTCCCATTAGAAGTACCTACCACTTCATGTAGTCTAGGCACATCAAGAAGGATGTGTTTCTCGCATTGTCACACATCACCATGAAGACCTATGAAGCACCAACACTCCAAAAGGGCATCGTGTCCATGTATTGAAAACGGGGACACGGCGAGGACACGTCCAAATACGTATTGGACACGACACGTGTGGTGTGTCCAATAATTTCTATTATTTTTTGATAGGGGACACGCCCGGGACACGAATGGGGTCAAAATGTAATATACTTTTAATTTTGAGGGGTTAATATAAAATTATTCAAAATATTTGGGTTAAACTGTAATTATGCCTTTAATTGAACCATGTTAATCTCATACATTCATATAGGACATGTATTCGTCAACGGACATGGAAGAAAAAATATATATAGGTATACACCAAGCTTCTACTACGGGTGCCGTTAAGGACTTCCCCTTTCCCGATCAAATTTTAATGATCCAAACCCTTCAATGTGTGCAAAACGTGATTTTAAGGGTACATGTGATAAATAAATTCATTTTTATGAAAAATTGTTCAGATCAAGCCCTTCCCGATCATATTTTTTGCCGATTTCTCTCATATACCCTTAAAATCACGTTTAAACACATTGAACGGTTCGGATCATCAAAATTTGATTGGGAACAATGTCAAACTCATGAGGTCTTTAACTTAGCAAGTTAAGGGCGCCCTTAGTAAAAGGGGACTGTATATGTGTGTGTATATATACACACACGTGGCGTGTCCTTCGCTGTGTTCGTATCTCCATTTTTTTTAGAATTGCCGTGTCCCGTACCCGTGTCTGTGTCCGTGCTACATAGATGAAGACCTCCGTGTGTCAGATACAAAAAATCAGACCATCGATCACATGGTATGCATTAATGATTGTCATCGCAATAAACAGTATCTACCACTTCACTTATTCAAGGCACATCATGATGTGTTCCTCGCATTGTCCCACATCACCATGAAGACCTCCTTGCTATGTCTCATACAGTAAATCCTCCAAGAAACACCAATTCACCAACACTTGAGGTATGCTTGGGTCTGATGTGCAAAAAGTCTGAGCTGACTCTGGGTTCTTGAGATTTGGTGACTAATGCTTTGTTTAGATGTATTGAAAAATTTTGGGTTTGGTTTTTTAGGTAATGATTGGAGAGAGAAATTAGAGTAATAATTGGAAATAGGGATAATAAGTGAAAAGAGATAGAGAGAGAAATGAGAATAATGATTGGAGAGGAGAGAGAGAAATGAGAGTAATAATTAAAAGTAGGGGTAATGAGTGTTTTTTGAGTTGAAAAATATTTTTCAAGAAGCCATCCAAACAAGGCATAAAGAATGGTTCACATGAGTTGGTCACTATGGCTATGACCAGGCCAAAGTAGACAGAAAGAGCCTACTACATGGTTTGCCCAATAATCTTCTACAAACTTGCTATTCTCTCCCAATGAGAACTTTGTCAAAATGGCAGTACATGGGGCCATAAGGTCCAACAATCCAATAGCTTCGCCTAAAAGCCACCTAGATTCCAAAACACACCGTCACATGCATGCACTCAATTTACAACAAAAGGCTATACTACTATTGCACCACTATTTGAACCCTCTAATACTCGGTCACACTCTACTGAGGCGTCTTCCCTATCCTGCCCCCACTGTGCTGCGTTATCTCTCGCAGTCTCACCCTTTCTCACATAGTTTCCAAAGCCTCTGGTGTGTTTCGTCATCTCTTCGCCAGACATTCTGTTGTCTCTAAACCACTTATACGACGACATTCCATGCCATTGATAATGGAATAAACAAGATGAGCTTAAACACGAATTACGTCCAAAACAAGAGAAAACAGAACAGATGCAACACTCAAACAAAGAGAAGGGAATAAACAACAGCACTTCGTCTCTTGACTCTCTTCTAATCACATCACATTCTAGATAAAACTATAAATATAACACACCAAGTTCTAGAATATGGGCAAATAATCAAAGAAACCAACAAAAGAATAATCAAAGAAACCAACAGAAGTATGAACATTGTCAGCTAAAAAGTACCTCGGCCGAACCAAGAGTGATTCCAATCAATACCAACCATTTCAGTAGGATCACATCGACGATTAATTATCTGATTATTGGCTAGATTAACCATTCTGTCAAACATCTTCGCAGGTTCAGATTCACCTTCCAAAAAAAGGGAGGAAAAGTCCATATTACCATGATGGAAAAGAAAGAACAGACAACACAAAAAGAAAGCATAAAGTAGCAGATTGCTCTTTCTGTTGAAAGGAGAATGTGTACCTTCAATGGACCAATGATATACAGAGGTTTGTGTGACAAGACCCAACATCTTTGGAGTGATCCATTTTCAAAAACAACCTACACACAAAGCACAGAGTAAGCTAATGAAAATATTCAAATTCTGATGTGTGGTGAGGCATTTCAAGGACAAAATAAAGGGTAATTTGCACTTACACCCCCTGTACTATCACCGATTTGAAGATACACCCCTTGTACTTCAAATTTAAGCACTTACATTGAAGTGAAAGAAGGAAAATTTGCACTTACACCCCTGTATTTTTATGTATAAGGGGTGTAAGTGCTTAAATTTGATATACAATGGGCGTATCTTCAGATCGGTGATAGTACAGGGGTGTAACTGCAAATTACCCAAAAAATAAACCTATCACCTGCTCAGGAATCTGATATGATTTCATTTTTGCTTTCAACTCAATGTTAAATATCTGCAAGTGATCATGAGTAGTTCCCGGAAGTTGGGCTTCAAAAGAATGCAAGGAGATAACATATCGAGAAGTAAACTTCTAAACGTAAGGAAGACAAAAGCTACAATAAATTATTCCAGGAAACTTATATTGTGTTCTCTTTACTTCTCAAAAAGCATTTTTCAAAAAATTCCCGCTAGATTCCCCCTACTTTCAACATTTCTCTCTATCTCCCTCACTTATTACCCCTACTATTTTTCAAACAAAAATTCAAAAAGCAAAGAGAACACAGAATTAATTGAACCTCCAAACTACAACAATTTTGAGACACTACAATCCTAATAGTTGGGTGCGGCGAAAAGGTCACCGAACCAATTGAACTATAAAATAACTATCTAGTCAAGAAAGCTAGCTCTTAACTGCCCACTAAGCCTGAACTTCAAGAAATTTCTAGAAACAAATATATGAAAACCCACACAAACACGCATGAACACACAAAAACAAAAATTTGAACGATTGATGAGCATGTAAAACCCTGAATTTCAATTGGGTAAAGAAAATTCCTATCTACAATCATATGAACACACACAAAAACACATACATTTGTATCTAACAATCAGAGAGAACCATGTGAACATTAGCATATGTAAAACCCTCAATCTCAAACAAATAGAGTATTCGTATAAACAATCATATAAAAACTCACACACATATATACCCGCACATGTAGAAGAAAGTGAAAAGATAGAGTGAGTAAAACAAGAAACCCTCTATGACCCATTGAAGGGTTAGTGAACATCTTCCAGAGGGAATTTAATCAACTATGAAACCAAACTTGCATCAGAAATTATACAGCACCTTTTACTCTACCAAAAACCACGCAGAAACACCAAGCAAAGCAATTTCCTTTTTCTTTAAACCAATGATGAAAGCAATGTAGTAGGGGAACTAATCTAGAAAGAGAAAGTACAAAGAGAGATATCTTATTAAACTATGGAAGAACGTAAGAGAAGACTAGATTGGGGGTTCAGAAGGAAGAAGAAATAGAAAACCCAAAAACCCCTTTTTTCCTCCCGGCTCTGGTTGAAGAGCTGGGAAGCTTGTTTCCAAAGCAAGCTCATGCTGCAAAAATTCTCTGTATTACAATTAAAAAAAAAAAAAAAGCCTTCTTTACGTAATTTGCATATTGAAAGGATATTATTAGGCGGCTGCTATTCGCAACCCACTATCATAGTTGTCAAATCGTCAATCGAATCATGAATCGCTCTGATTCGGTCATGACTTCCATAATGCATAGAAACCTATGCTTATTGATTAGGGTAACAACAATATATACTACAAATGAAAGATTTAGGCCTAAATCAATAAATACTTTCGTCTAAATGATGATTGATAATAACATGGAATATTAGGTAAGTTGCTTCTATTGCAACTACCAAGATATGATGCTTCGTAAAGCCTACTTATGGTTCTTTTTGTATGAAAGAGATATAAGTACAAAACAAACTCTTAAAAGGTCTATAGGGTTGTTATATTCCATTTATCATCCTCATTTTCGATTCACTCTTATAATAAATCTCTTTTTCTTATTATCTATCCATATAACATAGACAAAAGATGACATATAACAATACTAGACCTTAAAAAAGTATTTGAACCCTTTTCAAACAGCAAAAGAAGCAAAACAAGAGTAAAAAATGAATTTCGGAAATTTTAAGTGAATCGAACGATTCACTGATTCACTTACAATTCTCAGTTATTTCCAATTCGGCAGCCGAATCGTATCAATTACCCACCGAATCGTATCGATTACCCACCGAATCGTATCAAATCGTACGATACGAATCGTAAATCACCGATTCACTAACGATTCTCAGCTATTTTCGATTCGGCAGCCTATTCGTATCGATTACCCACCGAATCGTACAATACGAAACGTGAATCGTACAATTCTAACAACTATGCCCACTATTTACTCCATGCAACTCAATTTCTTCATACAACCCACCCTCTATTTCTAAGGACACAATTTACTCCATACAACCTAACAAATTCATGAAAAGTTTCCAATATACCCCTCCCCTCATAAAACTCCTAAAACGTGAACTAAAAATTTTGAAAAACTCTCCCTCCCTCCCCTCTCTCGAGTCAATCTCTCCCTCCCCTCTCTTTCAGTCGAAACCCCCCCTCAGTCGTCTTTCTCTCTCCCTCTCCATCGCCACCACCACCAACGCCACCCAACAAAAGACTTATCACCATATCTTCTTTTCTTTTTAGCAGATGATGTGACCTTCCTTCGCTTCTTGTACACAATAAAGGTATCCAGATTGTCTGCTATTATGCAGCCAAGAAGAGCTTCCATTAACACATGCTAAAGCTGATGCACGAGGAAAACACATGTGTGCATAAAATGCAGCAAACTCTAAACTGAATAATCAACGCTGCCAATACCTTCCCTCTTCACAACGTCAAGATGAATGTGCATTGAAGAAGTTATCAGCTATGGTCTGCATTGTGCATTGTGCACCAGGGACACAAGTGAAAGCAAAAGCTGATTAGAACTCTAAACAAGTCATGAAAAGAGGAAACTGATATAATATGCTTTGACACAAGAAAAGATTGAAGTAAAAGTCGATGCAACTTGTAAGAGTTAATAGTTCAAGACATCATTCATACAAATTATCTGAGTACCAGCTTGTCATGATAAACTGATATAACAAACAAATGACAGTAAGGAATGATTCCAAGGCTTGTGTTGTAGTTTTGTTGCTCATGTAGTAGATTGTTTTCATTTGGTGATTGTATCCAGTGCTTTAGTGGAGTTGTTTTGGATGGTGTAGCTTAGGTGGCCTGTGTGGAGCTCGAAGTTTTTTTTGTAGTGAACTCTCAAGGCTACCCACTTGGTCCTCGATTTTGGGTGGTTTGCTCTAATGAATTTGCCTTGCTAAAAAAAATGACAGTAAGGAAGACCAACTAACCAAGTAAAAATTTGCAAAACAGAGAGACTATAGCAGTGAACTCCTCTCATTGACTTCAATATTTTTTCCCTAAGAACTCTTAGATCTCTAAAACTGACATCTATTGCAACCATCAAATACTCAGGTGGCTTGGTCAGAAAGCTATTTTTGGACGGAAGAGTACCAAGATAGTGAAGACAGTTAACAGCGAGTTAATTTCAAGCTCGTGTACAGTTTATAATCATGAGATGCACATACCAATATAGACTACAGATAACAAGGCATGCAGAGTATGTATCACTTTCTGGATCTATAAGTAGAATGAGCTGCTTCAAGACATTGTGTACACTAGATCTACAATTGGCAAGGTCTCTAGCCAAATAATAGAGAAGAACATATAACAGCTGGTTAAAAAAAAAAAGGGACTCTAATGTAACCATATTTATATTGCCCTTGACTAAAGGAATGGCTGCAAAATTATTCACGTACCCAAATTCAAATAAATTAGACACAAGGCTTGGTTTACGTATGTAACAAAGTGACTGTAACCTACCATCAAAAGTTCTAGGAACATACTGATGCTGGATTCCAAACTGATCCACAATTGGCTTCTTTGTATTGAACACCATGCCTGGCAAGCTGGTTTCACTTTTTCTTGATGCAATAAGCTCTGCAGAAGGTAAATCCACATATAGAATGTTTGTATTGGCAGGGAACTCTGCCTGCAAACTTAACATGATAAACACGGTTCACGTTGGAAATCTAAACAAGGTTCATGATCATCTACTATTTTGTAGCCAATTTTCAACTACTATTTTATAGCTAATTTTGACATATTGTGGAAATCTTTATTAGACAGCAAAACAGTTCAGAGAGTAAGAATGCGTAAATGTAGTTCTCACAAGATTTTTCAGTAACGGTACATATCTTTTAGCCCAAAAAGGAAAAGTAACAAATCCGGAAAAAAAAAAAAAAAAGAAATGACTTAGCGTGAAGTAGAAATGCAACAAAAATTAAAAAGAAACTGGGGTGGAAAATCATAGATCATCCTTTTGCGAGCTTAAAACAGAAAGGGTTAAAGAATGCCTATGAGAAGAAAGAGGTCCCTCGCTGATCCCAAACTTGTCAAACTCGGTGTACTCAATGCATGATAAACCATATGCCCACATTCCATCAAGATTCTTTTTTTCAACTAAACATTTTCCTTCTGTGGCCCCCAAGATTCGCTTACATGATGCAAATCCTAGTTTGTGCAAGACCAGTCAATTATTAGCACAGTTCAAGAACCCAAAATGTCTCTCTCAAAAAAGTGAAAAACAGCAATTAATTTCGATCTAAGTCTCAATAGTTGAGTTATGTTTGTTAACAATTTCCCCCTCGTTTGAAGCAAATTGTGTCTTATAAAAATGCTGCTTTCTGGGTACACAATATGATCAATTCTTGGTGCACTCCCACAGCTTGCTAGTTACGTCCAAATAGAGGGGTAATCAACTCCATAACGAAAGACTACCTTTCCATGGTGCAGACCAATCCCAGCCAATGCCAAGAGGGTCAAATCTGTAGCAGCCAGAACATTATTGCAGAGTCATCAATGTCCACATATACCCAAAAACCAACCCTGAACTGTTGAATCTTTGGATGCATACATAAACATCTTAACATCACAAATACTCTACTTAAAGCTCACCTTACTTGCCTAACAGTTGCACCTTTTCTTCCATGGTTATAAAACCACTGAAAAATGCCTTTATCACAGGCAAGCTTCCATATCACACCATGACCACCAGGCTTGCAAACGGGCATGAATTGTCTGGTGACCGGCCATTGACCATCTTCTGCACCAACAGCTGGAAGAAGAGGCTGGAAATTCAAACTAAATTACAAAATGCACATATGCATCCTCATAATCAAGAGAAGGATAAGCAATGGGCCAACATGTCATGACAATTTTCCGCATCTAACATGCTGAAAAAATTGGAATAGAGATCGACCTCTTCCAAACCCTCCAAGTCTTTCACACAACGAGGTGATGCGTTCATGGTTGTTCTTTGCTGAACTCGTCATGATTGCAACAGGGATGACGCATTGTTTTCCATACAACTTGAAATACAAGAATTCTCTAGCCTTGCAATTTCAAAATAATTCAATTATTATCATTTCAACCAAACATGTAAAATATCGACAGCAGCTCATCCCTATTTAATAAAAATCAATCAAGCTCAAAACGCAGAGATATTATACCTGAAGATCTCTTCTAAGACCTTCTAATAATGTTCGTCCACAATAACGAAGCATTGCAGCAGGGAGACATTCACCTGTGTGAGGATCAACCAAACCAAGCCTGTCTGCAGAACCTCCAAAAGGATAAATCTCACCTAGATCTGGTAAACCCTACAAGATCACCATCTGATTTTGCAAATAACCTGCGCTACATCTTCTGTGTCCAAATGACTAACATAATCACACACAAACCTCAATTCCCCATAGGGCTGCTTGAGATGCATATTCTGTATCTTCAAAAAGGTCAAGAACTCTTGGAGGATGAACTTCAAGTAATTGGCATCCCATTGATTCATTAAGGTGCTTGGACCAATTTATGGTATGTCCTTCATATGTTGATTGAGCAAGAAGCTCCAGCACCGCTATCTGATATCTGCAACCAATGCACTGTTTCAGTCAATCAAATGGAAAATCCAAATGGCTTTCAATAGATATTGAAACAAATTTAAAGCATTTCAGTAAAAGAAAAGCATAATCTCTTGTGAAAGGAAAAATTAAAGCATCCATTTAAACCAGGTTTCCAACGCAGGAGTAATTCACAGTAGGTCTGATAGCACCTCCGAACAACCAGATGCCGCCCAACAGCACCTCGAAACCACCGAAGCACTTCTCTAACAAGCAAGAATAAAAAAAACCTACAAGTGAACAAATTTGTGAAGACAAAAAAGTAACAAAGAAACTGATGAGAGTGATCCATTCTCAGCTCAACCTAAATCAGACATATTATTTAATCTGCTTTTGCTTTTATAACAGCCCTTGTTAGGCAATTTCGTATGGATCTCAACTAATGACGAGAAACATTAATAAACAGAAATGATGTATCCCACAATTCTAGTATGAGCACACAAAAGACTCTGATATCACGTAAATGACATCTTTGCTCATGATCTCTTACGGAGTATATGCATTATATTCCGTTTCCCTAGCAACCCAAATATGCTCTAATTAGAGAAGAACTTCAAATTTGGATATGTAACTTGCATTTCTTATGATACTAATGATAGTAACTAAGTTATTAGTACAAAGATGCCTTGGACTCCATACTCACTAAGATGTCACCACACATAGAGGATGTTACAGAGGTTACACATAAACAGCTATATTTCAATCAAGTTACACGCGAACAACTAAATTTCAATCATTTTTTAGAGTCATGTTGCATGCTCACCAAAATGTTAGCACAAACAGCCATGACACTAAGAAAGCGGTTTAACGAATTTCCTAACGAACTTTAAAAAAACACAAGCAGCGGCTAAAAACCAAGGCTAATGCATCAATAAAAGACCACAAAGATCATTACCCAAAACAGAAAACTGTAGGTTTATCTGAAACAATGAATGAAGAAATTATCAACGCAAGTCGAGAAGAAAGAAGAAGAACACGAATTAAACAAAAATAATAATGCATAGCATCCATTCAAGGAAAACAAAAACCTCCCATATATAGAGTGTATATGTATATATGTATGCATGTGTGAACATGAATATACCTACATTAATATGTATGGGGTTTTTTTTTTTTTTTTGTATTACTATTCTTGGATATCAAACCTCTTCCAGAGGCAGAAATACATGCATGGGAGATCTCAATGAAATATTAGGAAAATAATTCGAAGGGAAAAGAAATTATCTGTAGGCAAGACATTATTAACTAAGGAAGGAGAAAACCGACAAATCCATAAGTCACATGCGTTGGTCCAAATATATGATCAACCAAAAGAATCTTGCATTCAAAAAAGCCAGAACAGAGAATTTTAACAAATTGCAAAGCCTTGAAAAAAACATAACAAGAAGTTAACACCACCACCGATGAGATATTAGGAAACAAATTCAATGGCAAAAGAACATTATTAACTTAGGAAGGAGAAAACTTAAAGCACAAATCCGTAAGTCACATGCATCAATCCAAATATATGATGAACCAAAAGTTTGCAAAAAAGGAAAATGGGTATTCTGCAACTTTCTCACCAAGACGTTTGGATTGGCCATAATCGAACCCCTAGTCAAACCCTCCATATTGGCTAAGCGTGGGTGAGAGTACAGCTGCACCGATGGCAAAGGATTGAGGCGGCCGTCGGTTGATTGCTGTGAAGGAAAGAAAGAACGATGGCGAATCACATATCTGGCTCATGTGGAGAGAGAGAGTGTGTGTGAGAGAGAGAGAAAGAGATGAGAGAGACAAAACTATGAAGTATCATTCTTGAATGCACTTGAGATCTACCTTCCCACTCAGTTAATGGCTGAGATCTTTTCACAACCTGAAGGGCTAAAAGTGAATCACAACATAAATAACTTTGACGCATTTGGACGATATCTTGAATTTTGGGATCCAAGTTGACTGTCAAACCAAAAACCAAATCCAATCTTTGCATTTTGAGCGTTCACAATTACATCCCAATACCCAGCAATGTGTAGACACACAAGCAAGAATAAGCAAACCAAGCCTTATAAAAATGAGGAATTTATAAACCAAACAGAGTTGAAGTTGATCGGTCGTTTAAGATAAGTGACATTTAAGATGAGCGACAGGAACCTTGAAATTTTGACTTATGTTTTTTATTCAAACTGAGCTTGCGTGTTAGAAAACCCTAGCATGCAGAAATTTCCAAACCAATAGCATGCAAAAACTTTTGGAGTGCAAGTTTCAATCCTATTGTGTGCCTTGTTGAACTCCTACGGTTTGGATTGAAATAGGCACGCAGAACTGTATGAATAGCGCTTGCATTCCAAACCAATAGCATGCAGAAATTTTTGAGTATATGGAGGAGGAGAATGATGCCATGCATTCTCGAGTCCAAGCAAAAATGCGTTATAGTCTAAGTAATAATTGAGTGCCAAGTGCCAACAATGAGATACACTTGCTGCTCAGACCAACACAACCATGAATTTTTAAACCGTAACAAATCAGGAAAACTTAATTCATTAGGCTACCATATATCAAACCAAAACTCAAAACTTAAAAGACCATCTCGTCTTACATAAGCGCTGATCATAACAGGGCAACGGTCATGAGACCCATGATTTCTTTGTCCAAGAAGTAATACCATATCCAAAATGCTACCAATCATCATTGTTGCTATTGAGAACTATAAACAGGTGCTCATACCTGTTTACCCACTCCTAAGTTGTCCCTAGATTATCAAATTCCATCTAGAACTTTTAAAGAAAAACACTACAATACTACCTAAGTATAGCACATATATACACACATAGAGAGTAGAGACCATGGTTTAGCATTAAACGCAAAATTCTCACTACCTAAAACTTACAAAAGTCTTTAAATATTGCATCTGTCCGTCCGTCCATCTTATTAAAGCAAAAAAAAAAAAGTCATAAGCACCAACAATAAAATGAAAAGGGCATAATCATAACCTAAAGAAACACCTATTTTTGTCTATTTATTTAGTTTAGGACCCCACAATTTCTGCATTTAATTTCGGGAAAGGAAGATGTGTAACTAAATATCGAGTCATATTGTCAAACTTAAATACCAGCGAAAATGTGAAATTTGAAATATAAAATCAAAATAGCACACTTTAAACAACATAATACATTCAAAACAAAAGGGGATCTATGCCTCTAGCAATGGGCGGAGTTCGAACAAGGAAAAAGAGAAACGAACCCTAGATATGAAATGTAACCGTAGATGAATGCAACTAAGACTGGACGAAACACTCGACGGTAGAGTGGAGGAAAAAGCCCCAACTTCTCCATGACCCTGGAGGAAAAAACCTTTGATATAGATGTGAGCCTCTTAATGGTAGAGTGAGAGAGAGGCATAGAGAGAGAGGGCGGGAGCAGGGGGTTTGAAATGCTTCAGCACACCCTGGGAATGAGATCAGGCAGCTGAGATCTATTTCTAATGTTAAAAGGGCGAGAAAGCCTTTGGACAGGATGATGAAATGTGGAACCTATCTCTAACCCTTCGATCAAAAAAACCCAAACCCAATCTCAGCCATCCATTGCCTCAAAAAAGTTAGTATGTACGTGTGTATTTTGAAAAACTTAACAAGTATTGTTATATAGAAGAATCTACAAAAGGTTCAAATCAAGGAATTGGCAAGAACGGGGAATTGCATGAACATATTGGATTGCTCTACCGTCAAGGTATTTTTCATATACAACTCGTATTCTTAGAGAATGAAGTAAGAAATAGCAAGAACGGTAGACTCGCGCAACCCATACTCCCTATATATGATCTATGATTACAACACATAACCAAAACATTCCATACATCAAATATTAAAAAGACGTTGCCTATGCCACCAATATTAGGAGAAGCCTTTACAAAAAATGTCATTCCGATAATCACCCTAAGCATGGTTTTCTTTATTGACAAGTCAATTGCTACCCAAATTCTAGCTCAAACTGATAAAGCTACTAAAAAGATAACTCTACAAGGAACTGCGCCTCCTAAGCTTATGTTGATGACAAAACTAAGTAACTAACCCAAGATGCACTTTCACATCCAAAAAAAAAACAGAAATAAAACTCATTCTGCTAATGGCCTAGTTAGTGCAAACCATGATTGATGCATCAATTTAAATGTTAGGCTTGATGCCTTGATGAAACCAATTACATCCATTGCATGAATGATGCATCAATTTAAAGCTTGATGTTTGCCAAACTCATAAAAAACAAAACCAACATATGGATTGCTGCTACATGACTGATCATATTAGATTTTTTCTATAAAACCTTTGCCAAAAAAAGAAAAAGAAAGAAAGAAGAGAGAGAGAGAGAGAGAGAGAGAGAGAGAAACGTAGGATACTCGATACCGATAGCACATTTTGGTAAGTCAATTCTACTCTCAAATCAACACCCCTGAAAAACAAAGGAGAGGCAAAGGGTAAAGGGGAAGTTAAATAATGCAAAAGTAGAAGACAGCTGGGACAAAACAAAATGGATCAGAGTTTGGTCAGTCGATTCTACTCACCGACACTGTTGCCTTGACTATGAAATTGGATGGCTCCTTAGATCTAGACACCGCAACAGCCCATCGTAATCTCCTAGGCACTGCTTCGTGATCTCCCAACCCATCGTGATCCTAAGTCGATAAGTCCTACCCATTGTGATCAAACAAAGAAAAAACAACAACAAATAACAATAGAGCTTTCGTGATAGAGAGAGGCGCGAACCCGCTGAAAATACACAAAACCCACCCCAATCACAACTTATTCCAAACAAAATCATGGGAAAAGAACTAACTGTGAACATGTATCATGCTAGACCCAAAAGAAGATGAAGAAACCAAATCAGAAAACGAAGAAGTAAACCAAGAAAAAACATTATGAAGCAGCAGACAGAGACATCCAGTCTCATATACATTACAAGCAAAACTATTAAAAATATGTAAGAGATCGATACCTGTGTTTTTACGGAGAGGAGGAAATACATAGAAACGCACGGATTCGGCGACATAAAGTGCAAAGTCAGAATCGATCCTAAAAATATTGGCTGCGTCGTCGCGGTCTTCTTCTCCTTCTCTCTCTCCCTCTTTTCCTCCCCATCCAGATTCCTTCAAGATTTCTGAAATTCCGTTGTAGAACAATGTTTACGTCAAAAGAAAACCCTAATAGAAGTACATAAATGTGAGGTCGAAAACCTTTATTATATAAATTGAAACTTGACTGCAAACCGCTCCATTAAAACCCAAACCTATCCAAACAGCAATGCCTAACCCTTCCAGTCCTTGGCCGTGGCGATGTCGTCTCTATTTTCTGGCGACGTCTTCTCCAATTTTCTGGCGATCTTGGAGGCGAGCAAACTCGCAGCACCGGCCTCGCCGCCGGTGGCGCGGACGGAGGATGCAGCGCCGCCATTAGCAGAGGTGGTGGATGGAAGTTTGGAGTCTTCGTTTCCATGGGAGAGGAAGAGGGAGAGAGGAGGGGGTTTCGTCTGTGAGGGGTTTCGGGTGTGGGTGTGGCCGTTGTGGGTTGGGGTGTGGCGGTGTGTGGAATGTGTGTGGATATGGTGTGTGGAGTGTGTGTAGATATGGGATTGAGTTAACGGAAACTGGCGAAGAGAGAAGCCAGAGAGGCGTTAATGGAGGCTGCAAAATCGACCGATCTCGAATGCGGCGGTGTAGATATGGGATTGTGCGTCAATGTTGTGGTACGGTGAGAAAGCCTTGGGGGAATTGACGGAGAGAGAAGGAATGCAGCGCTCTGCATTTAGAGAGAGAGAGAGAGAGAGAGAGAGAGAGAGAACAGAAGAAGAATGAGCGAAGAATGGCTCGTAATCCAAATATGACACCGTTGGGATCTCCATTTGTGGTCCCCACTGCACTTGTATTTCCTTATTTCTAGGGATCCGTTTGTTTGTTTCATCTGATTTTGGTGAGAGAGACAGTTCGTAAAGATATCTCGTTTAATTACGGATGGTTTTTGAAATTTGAAATGTCAATTAGCCAATAAGTTTTTTTTGTTAATTGTTAGTAAATGATAACAGCTATTTTTATTGTTCCCAGCAGTTTATGTTTTTTATCGGGGTTCCCAATAGATTTTTTTTTTAATCCACAACAGGCTATATTTGGCATTCAAAAAAAACTATATTTGAATCTACTACAACGGTTATTCATAATCCAACTGTTTGATGAAGTTTATGCCCGTTCAACGGCTCTTATTTGATCAATGGGTGTTTTTATTTTGTGAAAAGCAAAAGAGATTTTTATTAACCTATGAAGACGATAGAAACATTAAATAGATATTGAGTAAAACGGCATCACAAAAAGAAGGAAAGCATCCCAATGAGGTTGGCACTCCACCCCTCGACAATCTATGCCACTCCAAACCTGAAAAGAGATAGAACTAGTTAGCAAGATGCCAACCAAAACAATTTACACCAATAGAAGCAAAACCTTCATTAAGGACACACCTAGGGGTTGCCCCAGTGGTTTGGGTGAATGCCAGATTTTGAGAGTACTCCTCTATGTCTGGGGTTTGATTCCCCACAAGTAAGTACCCTACTGCAAGTGGGGGTCCGTTGGCTGGTGTGGTCGCATTAGTCCTCCGGAGGTTTGCGTTGACTGCAGAGTTGTTCCTCCGTCATATAAATAAATAAATAAATAAGAACCTTCATTAAGGATAGGCCCAATATATAGAGGATAAAAATAGCCAACATAATTTATCAAAAACCTAAGTTCCAACCCGGATTTATATCAAGACCATAATCCTCCAGAACACAATATTTGTAAAAAACTACAGAGCAGCAAAGATATTGAAGGACTTCACAGCATCTGTAGCACTTGAGAAAACTGCAGTGACTTTTGAGTAGAATTCCTATTTCAAGTCAGTTTAGGCTAATTTTCGGTGTTTTTTCCAATAAATAGGGACATTGTTGGATTTCTATGGTTTGCCCCAAAAGGAGAGGCTCCTTTGGGTATTATTGTAGAGTTCTTTGTTCCTTTTGTTATTGGGTTTTGATATTAGAATTTTGAGTTGTCTCTTTGGGTTCCACCAAAGGTTTATGCTCCCTTTTAGGTTCCACCAGAAATGTCCTTTTTTTTATCCACGAGATTGTCCGTGAATATTGTTTGGTGTTTTTTTAAAGTTACGGATATAGTTGGCTCTCTATAATCTCTTCTCGTTCATAGTGAATTCTCTCTTGCTCTTCACCTATGGAGTAGGTTATTGCTTTGTACTTAAGCAAAACCACGTAAATATTTATGTCCTTGTTTTTTATTGCTTGTTGGTTTGTTTCTTCTCTACTTCGAGGTTGTCATAATAAACTGGTATCAGAGTTTACAGTTTTATCCTATGCTTATGTTTATTTCACTGCGACTTGTTTCTAGTGATCTTTTTTGATTGCAATAATGATAGCTCTATACGAAGTTGAGAAGTTTGATGGGCAAGAAGCAGCACTAGTCTATGGCCTGTGGAGGTGCATTTTGCTAGTTCAACAAGGATTATACAAGGCTTTGCTTGGGAAGAAAAATAGTATATTTTGTGGGAGGTTGGGGATAAGACTGCATCTATTGGTATATTATTGAAGCTCGTTGGTATAGTGCTCAACTTGATTCAAGTAAGTCTAGCCGATGATGTGTTTTGAGAAGTTTATTGCCCTTTGGAGTTTTAGAGAAGAGTGTTTTGCAAGATGATATATAGCCCGATATGATATTGGATTCGACGGAATTCCATATCAAGGAGATTTGTTGGAAAGTTGACTAGAATTCTATTCTATGTTGGTTTAGGCTTATTTAACTAGAATTTCTATTCTAGGTCGGTTTAGACTTAATTCCGGTCCTTTCCAATAAATAGAGACCTAGTGGGGTTCATATGGTTCATCCCTTTTTAGATCCGTAAAGGGGAGGCTCATTTGGGTATTATTGTGGAGTACTTCTTCGTTCATTTTGTTATTGGAGTTTGATATTACGATTTTGAGTTATCTCTTTGGGTTCAACCAAGGGTTTGTGCGCCCTCTTGGGTTCTACTAGAGATTTGTCCCTAAATGTTGTTTAGTGTTTCTTTGAAAGTTACGGGTATAGCCGGCTCTTTGTAATCTCTTCTCGTTCATAGTAAATCCTCTCTCGCTCTTCGCCCATGGGGTACGTTCTTATTTTGGCTTGAGTGAGCGGAACCACATAAATATTTGTATCTTTGTTTTCGATCACTTGTTAGATTGTTTATTCTCTATTTCGTGGTTGTCATAACAAGTTGGGTGGTTGAGTGTCTATTTTTGTGGTTGTGATTTGTGCGACTTATGCATTGGGTATTGCATGCAAATTGTGGGAGTAAGAGAGAGTGAAAGAATAGAAAAAGAGGAGAGATCGGGATCCCTGAGGGGGTCTCCCCCGCCACCATTGATGTATGTGTGAGGTGTGAGTGATGAGTAAATTTGTATGTAATTTTGTAAGAGTTCCTTGTATATGAAGGTTATGAATTTATATGTGTGAATTCTCTTTATCCCACCAACAATATAATACCCAGATCGACCATAGAAGACAGATTGTGAACTCTGGGCGTGCATATCAACATGCACATAAAACCCTTCTGCCCCCACAAAGTTAATAGCATCTAGAAGATTTCGAACATGAGACTAAAAAATGGAACAAACCATTAAATCTCATGCCTTGACTATCAGTCTAACCATCGAGATTTTGTGAAAGCTATTACTTGTAAAGAGCAAATTATCATTTAGGCAAATTAATGGAGAAATAACTAAATGCTATATATCATAGTTCATGATTACGAGAACACAAGTGGTACTAGGAGATTACAAAGTATTGAAATTACATCAAAGACTGAAAATCAGTTTACAACCACTATAAGCCTGACCAATTAATATATTTAATATATAGCCTCATTAAAAAGAGAAATAATCTAACAAATGCCAAGGGAATAACACCTATGGTCCTACACGCAAATGGGGAGATCAAAACTCTAAAATGCTGACAAACACTGCAAAATCAAGATAGTATGGTTTGACCAATCAACAAACCAAACCCTAAGGTTAAAAAAGAAAATAGCCTCACCCAAAACGGATCGATGGCTTGGTCCAATAATCAATCTACCCATGAAATGGAAATGCCGCAATTCAAAACTACAACTTACTCAACATGATTTGAATTCCCTTTTTTGGGGCAGTTGTGAGAAACTGAGTAGGAATGTGAACACAATTCGGAGATAAAGTAAACTTATAACGCTGCAGAATCATTGAGAGTGATATTTTGGCCTCGTTGGTTGCAAAGTTTAAGACCACACAAATTCGAGGACTGAAACCAAATGGAACTAATCCTGTAACATTGTTATTAGTTGTTTTAGCCACACCGTCTGCGAATCGCTCTAGCTTAAAGAGGTGCACATCTTGTCCCCATATCTCCGGGTCATGGTGGAGTGCTAGAAGAGGAATGAATGACTCTGTGTTGGCTGGAATAACCAATTTTTTCAATCTGACTTCTCTTTCAACTCTTCGCAGCAAATTGATCACTAGTGTATATAGGCTTAAAGTTTCATTTAGGATCATGCTGATCTATAAGGTAAAAAAAGAAAGAGGACAAAGAGAAACGTCATATCCAGAGTTCAACATCCATGCAACATAAAATTGCTTCATGTGTTTTTTTCAAATTCTACCAGAATTTCGTGTCTCTATTGATTGGTTCAAGCTATTCGGATTGTAAGTCTATTTTAACCGAACTGTAGACACCCTACCCTGGACTATCTGGATTGGTTATTTAGGTCTTTTGTTGCCCCAATGATGATCAAAGGTCGAGAACATTTCGAGGCTGACGGAGGGTCTTGAGCTTTGAACTTTGGACTTTCCTCATTCAAACCCATTTCAAATCCCTTCAAACCCTTCAAATCCAGAGCCAAAAAAGCCTTAGCAAAACCTACTTGCTTACGCCAACTTTCACTTGGCGTGCGCCAGTAAAACTGCCCCGTGTCAGTCATCGATCGTTGACTCAGTTTGACTAGCGCACGTAGGTCCATGGCGGGCGTACGCTTGGTCAAGGCCGGTCAAATCACCACTTTTCTGTCACGTGCTCGGGACTTTGTAACCGCCCCCCGTACGACAAAGAGCCCCCTGATCATTGCTTTCAGCAAAGAACGTTCCCCTTTTCTCCTACACAACCCATCACCTAGTCCCATGCATTTAATGCATGGGACTCCTCCTCTAACTCAGCCACACCTTAACCCCAGCTGACTCCCCCTATAAATACCCCATTGCATTCATATGCAAAGGGTTGGTTCCATTAAGAGCTTTAAAAGCCCCTTTCCCATGGTTGGTCTTCTTGCTTCTCCTTTCTTCTCCATTGAAAGGGCAAGCAAGCACTCCTAATCACATACCATTCACCCTCCATTCCCCTTTTCAACCTCAAGCTCAAGGCTCAAACTTCCATTCATCTCAAAACCAAAGGTATACCACCTTTGCGTGGCCTTCTGTTTTCGACCCCTGAGGGGAACCAGAAAGGCCCAGGCTAGTAACCAATACTAGTCCTGGCCTTAGACTGGTAAAATAAAACAATCAGGCAAGACGAAACATGGCGCACGCCAGTCCTTAAAAGCCGTACGCCAGTCTTGGCGGTGTTGGGAAAAATATTGCGACATGATCGGAAATCCAGAGTACAATTCCATTAATGACAAAACAGATTACAGATTATGTAAGCATGAACAGAAACGAAATATACAGAAACTTTGTTACACCGAACCGAGCCCTGAATCAGTCTCCTTAAAACAAATTCACCTCCTCACCGTTGGGTGTTGGAGGTTGACTGGTGTAGGCGCGGTCAAAGTCAATAGGTTGAAACCTGAGGAAGCGACTATTTGACTCTCCAATTGCGAGCGGACACGTGGCAACGGTTGAAAGCGCTGACCAACCAATGGGATAGTGACGCGTGGAGCGGCGGATTGAAGCGGTATGATCACAGGAGTCGTCCGCGGGAGCGGAGAATCCACCGTGGAACTCACTTCCGCGGGTCCCCTCCGCGGGCCCCCATCAGTTAGTTTAGATCAAAACCTCGCGCGCCGCCCCCTGAAATGTCATAATTATCAAGTCTCTATCTCGCGAAATCTCCGCGGACCCCTACCTGAGGCCCAGAGGCAAGGTCCGGGCGGGTCTCTGCGGGGAAATAACGATCGCCGCAGGTCACGACCTCGCTCAGCGGGAATTGGGGAATCTCGTGGTTTGGTGGCTTGGGGGTTGGAGGTTACGCCGCGGAAAACCGCGCCTTCCCGCGGATCGCCACCCGCGGAAAGGCGAGTCTCCTCGCGGCCAAGAGGTACAGGAGGGACACGTGTCAGGCGCTGACAGGAGCGCCGTCCTGGGCCTGTCCCAAGCCCAGGTGCTCTATAAATACCCCTGACATCCCCAATGATTGGGGGGACCTTTTTGGGGGGGCTAAAAAAGAAGGTGAAGCACTGAATTTGAGGGAGGAGAACATTCTTCCTCGAAAGGCGGTGACCTCACTCTCTTGGACCCAAAAGGTTTGGACACCTCACGGAAAGCCAGGAAATACACGTTGCCTCTGTTTCTCCCATACCTCTTGCTCCTACCCCCTCACCCCGCGGGACGCTCTCAATCCCTTTCTCTCGTTTTGACTAATCATCAACCAATCGCGCCTCTCCAGCTCACGGATAATTACACGTAAGCAGGCCACGCGACCCTCATCACCCACATTTAGGCGACTTTGCTGGGGAGGTGTCTTTTGGTTTATGGTTAGTACTCGGTCCAAAGAATACGTCGAACCACCGCGCCGAAGAGTAATGGCGACCCCAAATAATACCGACCCAAACCACAGCCAGAAGACATGGAGGAAGTCGACCTCAGCGACGGAGTGGGTAGGAAGAGACCAGTGTTCATAAGTAAGAAATTGAGCGCGGACTTCCGCGCAAAGTTAATCCAATTGTTGCGCGAAAATGCCGACGTCTTCGTATGGTATTACGAGAAAATGCCAGGCTTAGACCCTCAGCTTGTGGCTCACCACCTGGATGCCTTCCCGAATTCCAAACCAGTAAAGCAAGCCCAGCAGAAATATCATCCCGATTTGGAAAGGCAAATTCAGGAGGAAATAGAGAAGTTGCGGAAGGCAGGATTCATCCGCCCAATCCAATACCCCGAATGGCTTGCAAACATTGTCCCTGTCAAGAAGAAAAACGGGCAACTCCGCGTCTGTGTGGACTTCCGCGATCTAAACAAGGCGTGTCCGAAGGATGAATTCCCGCTACCACATATTGATACCCTTGTCGATGCGACCTCAGGTCACCAAATTTTCTCGTTTATGGATGGATTCAGCGGGTATAATCAAATCAGAATGGCCCCGGAAGACGCGGAAAAAACAGCCTTCCGCACCCCGCTGGGTAACTTCCACTATGTTGTGATGCCCTTCGGACTCAAAAATGCGAGGGCAACATATCAGTGCGTCATGACCGCGATCTTCCACGACTTAATGCACAAAATCGTAGAAGATTACGTAGATGATTTAGTTGTCAAATCTAAAGAGCAGGCGGATCACCTCGCGGATTTGGCCACAATGTTCGCCCGGTGCAGGAAATATAACCTCAAAATGAACCCTCTCAAGTGCGCATTTGGCGTGACCGCGGGGAAATTCTTGGGTTTCTTAGTACACAGACAAGGAATTGATGCAGATGAGGCCAATATTAAGTCCATCGCGGAAATGCCCGCGCCACATTCCCAGAAAGCGCTCAAGCGATTCTTAGGAAAGGTATCTTACCTACGACGCTTCATTCCCGCGTTAGCAGAGATTGCGGCCCCCTTCGCGGACTTGTTCAGGGGATGTGCGCAATTCGAATGGAAAGAAGAACACCAACAGGCCTTTCAGCGGATCAAGACGGCCCTGACTTCACCTCAGACGATGGTGGCCCCAGTTCAAGGAAAGCCACTGATACTCTATCTCACTTCCACTACTAAGTCCATCGGGGCCTTATTGGTATAAGAAGCAGATGGGGTAGAGCGTCCCGTGTACTTCATTAGCAGAAAGGTCCAGGGAGCGGAAGAGCGATATACGGCCATCGAGCGACACCGTTTAGCCTTAGTCTTCACCGCACAAAAGCTAAGACATTACTTCCTATCCTTTCCCATACAGATTATCACCAAATGTGACCCGATCAGATACCTCTTGTCCAGACCCGCGCTCACAGGACGCGTAGCGCGATGGTTATTGGCCCTAGCCGAATTTGACATTTCCTGTGCCTCGCCAAAAGCAATCAAGTGTCAAGCACTCGCGGACCTCCTAGCACAATTTCCAAGCGGCCAATGCGAACCACTCGAAGAAGCTTTACGGGGCGAGAATTTCGAAGCTTTCGCGACCAGCGAGAACGATCCACACTGGACGCTCAGCTTCAACGGGGCCGCGGGTAACGAGACCGGGGGCGCGGGAATAGTATTACGAAATGACGAATCAGGAGAAAAGATCCATTTGGCTTACAAGCTAAGTTTCCCCTGTTCCAATAATGAGGCGGAATATGAAGCCTTGATTTTGGGTCTGTTAGCTGCAAGGGAGCGAGGAGTCAAACACTTGAGAATAGCGGGAGATTCAAAATTGGTGATATTACAGACAGAGGGGGTGTACACGCTGAAGGAGCCAACACTAGCCCCATGTCGGACTACTGTGCAGAAATTGACTAAGTCCTTTGGAAGCATCAACATCGTACACAAACCTAGGTCAGAAAATCGTTTTCCCGACGCCCTGGCAACGCTGGGGGCAAGAACGGAATTCGAGGAAGAAAAGACTTGCATAGAAATTGTAAAGAGGTTTGAACCCTCCGCAATTTCGAGCTTTTCCGAGCCAACGGAGGATTGGTGCGGAGCCATTAAGATACAGCTGATCAATGGTATAGGACACTTATCTACCGCGGAACTTTCGTGCTTTGTGGTCTTGCGCGGAGAGTTGTATCACCGCGCCCCTCAGGGTTGGTTAGCGCGGTGCGTGGACGCGGCGGAGGCAGAGGAAGTCTTGAATCGGATTCATGATGACAATTGTGTGAATAATGAGATAGCGCTATACCGGAGAATTCAACGACAGGGCTATTACTGGCCCAGCATGAAAAGAGACGCGGATCTGACTACCAAGAACTGTACGTGGGGCTCCTTGTACGTGGCCAAACCTGAGTGCCTGATGGTAAACAGTAACAATCAGGAAAACGATTGGAGGCAGGTATACATTGATTACCTACGAGAGGGAGCCTTACCCCTAGAGAGGGCGGAATCCGCAAAAGTTATCCGCGGGGCCCGACGTTTCTTCTTGCAAAAAGGGATGCTGTTCAGAAGAACCCTAGACGGAACACCGCAGAGATGTATAAACGAAGGAGAAGCGGAGGTAGTCCTAAAAAGCACCCACGGGACCGAACATCAAGGATGGAGAAAACTCGACGAACAACTGATTCACTTGGGGTATTTCTGGCCTACCATGGAAAGCGACGCCAGACAACACGTGCGGAGGTGTCGAGCGTGTCAAAAGTTTGGTAACCTGGTACATGCCCCCTCGGTGGAATTACACTCCATCCGCGCCCCATATCCCTTCCATACTTGGGCGATGGATTTGATAGGACCAATCAGGCCTGCGTCACGGAAGAACAGATGGATTCTTGCGACTACTGAAATTTGTACTAA
>WJXA01000334.1:0-44672 GCA_014282245.1 Rhododendron simsii
CCATCGCGCGACGGTTCAACTGCAATTTGACAGTTTCCAGCTACTACTCTTGCCCAACTTGGTCATTTGGATTCCAAGGTTATCTTGCACTTTTTATGGTTCCAGTAAGTCATTATAAGCATATGTGACTGTATCCAATCGCCGGATTCGGAAAATTGCGTTTAACGAAGATTTCGGACCCTCCGTGGCTCGTTTCAAGTTCAAAAGGCCGTTCTAGGGAGTCAAAACTCGTTTCAAAGGGTTTCCCCTCATTCTCTCATGCCGTACAGGTCATAATGACGTAATGTGACTGTACGGAGGTGTCGGTTTCAGTCCGGGACATAATAGAGTCTTAGTTTATTATCTCGTGTCCCCTTTGTGTCCTTCGACGTGTCTGTGGCTTTTTGGCATTTTTGGACATGTTTTTCGAATTCCATCTATTCTCATAGGTCATTTTGCACATATATGACCCTACCCTAGTGTCAGTTTCATCCCGGTTGGGATATCTTCAGTTTTGGATGGCAAATGTCCAAAATTCCACTATATTATCCGTATCCTAGCTGTGTCCTAAGGTATTTTCTCATTTTCTTTCGAGCTAAGTCTCTTTTGTACGCGTCTCCGCGTCTGTGTACAGTCTTGGTACGTTATCAATGCAAGTACGGTATTAGTGGTAAGCATTTATCTACTTTAACCCATTGCACAAGTAAAATGAACCGCAAAATGCAAATTTTATGGCTAACACTGTGATCTATCCACATCCAAATGAAGAAAACTACTGCAGATACGGCACTTCGGCCCCCCAAAGCTATCGTGTCAAGTTCGGGCACATCCGCCCATCAAGTCAAAAAGGCACGCAGGCCTCCAAAATGTCTATCAAAGTATCGACCAAGGCGCTCTGGCCTTCCATCTATCTATGCGGGCACGCAGGCCCAAAAGCAAAAAGAAAGTGCAAAAGTGGGAAAAGGCTCCTCAGCAGCCCTCAGTCATCCCCAAACCAGTCGCCCTCTCCGTCGTCATCCTCGTCGTCTCTCTCTGTGAGGTCCACCCTGTAGCCTGGATCCTCTGCTGAGTCGTCAGACCCACTGCTGTCCGACGCCTCCTCTCCCTCTTCTTCTTCTTCCTCCTCCTCTTCGTCCTCCTCCTCGGAGACCTCAGGCAGGATCAGCCGCTTCTTGCGGACCGGCTCGTCTTGTGAAGGCCTCTGGCGCATCTTCAGCTGGTACCTCTCCTCGGCCTGCGCCACGGCCTTTCGAGCCGCCTCCTCGCTGCCAATGGGTGGCTGTGGGCCCCGTGCCTGTGGCCTGGTGCTAGGCGTAGGAGCAGGAGTCCTTGCAGCAAGCTTCTTCTGTAGAGGCTCTCTTGCGCTCTTTCTCCTAGGAGCCGCCTGTCCCTGTGCCTGCATTATAAACATCGTATATATCAGCATATGTTTGCATGTTTCGCCTTTTAAAAGCAGGTGTAAGAAGCAATCAAAGCAAAGGAATGTATCGAATGCAGGAATGTATCGCATACAGACATATATCGGAAGCAGGAATCTATCATTTTCTAAAGGAATATACCTGAGATCTCCGAGCTGCTGGCTGAGGGTAGCGCAAGTCCAACGGTAGGCCACTCGCCGCCCTTCTGATCACATTCTCCAACGCAAGCATGCGCCGGACAGCTTCATTCACCCACTCATTGGGTACCTGCAAGGAGAATTCAAATATGAGCAATTGAATAGCATTTCAAACTTCATCAGAATGCAGTAATGAATGCAACAGTATCTTACGGGCACAGTAACAGGCGCTGGCTCAACTCTGGCCGGGGTAAGGTGCAACTCAGCTGGATTGCCCTGAGAATCCACCACTGCTATCTGCCATGTCAACTCTGGAGGCCCGCCTCTCACTGGTCCACTCGGACCTCGCCTCGAGCGACTCTCACTGCTACCTGGCCTCCCTGAAACGGCCCTCCTCGCCTCAGCAGCCCCACGGGCCTGGCCTCGAACCTCTCTAAACTCTCGTACTCCCAGTGGCCCCGCCAAGCGCTCCCTCTGATAGACTGCATAGTCCATATCAGGACGCAAGTGGCGTGTAAAGTCGGCATCAGGCCGCGTGAAGACCTCCAACTCAGCCAAGGTGTACTCTCCTGTGTGTGAGGCCCGTGGTGGAAGCGGTCCAGGCACCTGAAACCTCGCATAGCCAAGTGACTGGCGTGTCACTCGGTCACCCAAGTACCACTGCCAGCCAAAGGCCGACTCCAGTAGCACTCTGCTCGCCGTGACAGCCCTGCTACGAGCCAAGTACTCGGGCTCAGGCTCTGTCCCCCTCCAAGGATCCCACTCAACCTGTAAAGACAAACAATGCAAGTATCGATCGGCGACAGCATTGAAGCAATAAAAAGGGACATGCACCTTCATTATTTCTACAAAGTATGATGTTATACCTGTGAGGGGCGAAGCTCGTCAAGATATACCCGGAAGCCGTTCAGATCTCCTCTGCCTCTCTTCTCCCCCATGTTCTTCTTGCTCCAAATGTGTGCACGTGGGAGCATCCCCAAGTCCAGGCTCTTTGTCACCGGACGGCACATATTCAACACCTCGTAAGCCCAGAGCTGCATGATTGTCAATGGATTAAATTCGATAATGCATGCAAAGACGCTATTGAACAGATTATGCTATCAAAGTGAATACAAGTGCGAATATCAAAGCGTGTGGAATCATACCTCCCAAATCCGCCAGTACCCCGCAGTGCTCACCTCCGTCCTCGACGAGTCTCCAAAGAAGCCATAGGCCGCACCTAGCGCCGCTCCACCCCAGTCAAAGCGCGAGGCCGTCCTCAGGTCCCTCAACGCTGGCAAGTAGGACAAGTGAACCTTGCTACGCCTGTTTGGATACAGGGTAGCGCCAAAAAGGTACAGCAAGTACGCCCGGGCCATCTGCTCCGCCTCCTGCTCATTTGTCACCTTCTTCTTCAGGTATCGGGTGAATTGCCCGTACCTCGCCATCCCCTCCTCAATTTTGGGCACCTCGCCCAGAAACCACTCCAAGGCTGCCTCATCTCTCTCAATGCCCGAATCAAACGGGATGGGCTCTCCTCCAACTCTCAGGCCCGTGATCGCCGCAAAGTCCGTGGGCGTCACCGTCATCTCCCCAACCGGTAGGTGGAAGGTATTTGTGGTATCCCACCACCGCTCTGCAAGCGCAACCAAGACAGCATGGTCATTCCTAGCCGGAGTGAGCGTCTCAATGAACTCTCTGAAGCCTGCCGCGTCCACCAACTGTCTCACGCTCTCTGGCAAACCCTGGTACAGCGCTAAAGAACTGCATGCACCTCCGAAGCCGCGGATATCTCTAGGCCGCGCCCTCTCCTGCATTGGATACAAACAACAAAAAGACATGTCAGCATGCAATGCTTTCATTTTCAAGTTCCAAGTAATCAATGCAGCCTGCCTACAGATGGTTGGTTCAAGTTATTATATCTCATGCACGATGTTCAAACATGAAGCTATGGCAATGCAGCCTGCCTACAGATGGTTGGTTCAAGTTATTATATCTCATGCACGATGTTCAAACATGAAGCTATGGCAATGCAGCCTGCCTACAGATGGTTGGTTCAAGTTATTATATCTCATGCACGATGTTCAAACATGAAGCTATGGTATTGCAGCCTGCCTACAGATGGTTGGTTCAAGTTATTATGTCTCATGCACGATGTTCAAACATGGAGTTATAGTATCGCTATTCAAATTCTATTCAGGGGTTTGCTGTTGCTGTTACTCTACAAACTTTCAAGAACATTTGGGCACATGCATTGTATTTGAATTGTATCTAAACAAAGGAATGAGCATCTATTAGAAAGTTACCTCAGACCAGCTGCGCGAGATGTGAGTATCAGGGTCTCTCAAAACCAACTCGGGGTCATAATCCGCCTGTCGTGGCCGATATGCTGTAAAACCCAACGGCACGAACAAATGTGGTGCCGGTGCCCTGTATCCCTCTACTGAAAACGGAGCTCGAGTCAAACTCTCCGCCTCCGACACTGCCGTCACTCTGGGACCCCCCACTCTGACACCGGCTCTCTCCTCGGCCTCAACGTCCCTCAACAGCTCCTCCTCTGCAACCCTCTCTCTCTCGGCCCTCGCCGCGGCCTCGGAAGCGGCAATCTCCCGCTCTCTCTCCTCTCGGGCCTCCAAGACGGCAGCCCCTATCTCAGGGTTGTCCTCCAAAAGCCGCGCAAGCTGCGCGTCACTCAAAAGCTCGGCAACATCTTGCTTTGTGATCGGCCTATGACCCGATGATGTCGCCGCTGGACGGAAAAGCACATCCTCCTCTCTATACGCGAATGGAACCTCTGTGGCTCGCTCGCTCTCGGTCGCCACGTCCTTGCCTTTCGCCGGATCTCTCGGCGGAGGCTCGCTCGGCCCAACACCATCACCACCGGCACCACTACTGCCCGTGCCACCAGAACCACCGCCGGCCACTACTGAACCACTCACTGCCGTGCTTGGGTCCAGTTGTTCGATCTCTGAAGGCACTGCTCCGACCCCCTCCATCGCGCGACGATCTGACTCCGTCGCGCGATGCTCGCTGTCATCCCCGACCGCCTGTGCATGGCCCTGTCCGCCATCGCCGCTGCCCGCCGCCTCTGCACCAATGTCTGGAACGGTCTCCGTTGGCGACTGATCACCCGTTTGAACCGCCATGGGCCCACCCTCGTCCTCCGGACGATCAACAACTCCTCCTCCGCTGCCCCCGTCGCCGTGGTCTGCCATGGATGAGTGAATGTACTTGGGCTCTTGGATTTCGAATCAAAATCAGAGGTTTGGAAGGTTTTGGAGTTGGGAGTTTGAAAGAGAATAGAGTTTGAAGGAAGTTCGAAACTGCTGTGAGCGGTTTCTGAACGTCCCCGTCGATTAAAGGGAATCCAGCAGTCACGGGCCGGGTCTGGGCCTGTTTCAGATTCAGGCCCTAGCACAGAACCATCGCGCGATGGTGTGACTCTCTCGCGCGACGGTCCTCCTGGGCCGTTGACCGGATTTGATCCCTGGTTCGGCCCGTCATCATATTTGAGGCCCACAAAGCTTTTCTTAGAGCTTGCAAGTAATATTGGATCTTTACAAGATGTTCAGGGTCAAAAATGCTTTATATCCCCAGCAGTGGTCCGCCCGCACCGTCCAATGTCCAATCAGAGACGATCCATCCGTCCAATTTCCAATCAGCGACGATCCATCCGTCCATTTTACAATCAGAGACGATCCATCCGTCCAATTTCCAATCAGCGACGATCCATCCGTCCATTTTACAATCAGCGACGATCCATCCGTCCATTTTACAATCAGAGACGATCCATCCGTCCAATTTCCAATCAGCGACGATCCATCCGTCCATTTTACAATCAGAGACGATCCATCCGTCCATTTTACAATCAGCGACGATCCATCCGTCCATTTTCCAATCAGCGACGATCCAACCGTCCATTTTACAATCAGAGACGATCCATCCGTCCAATTTCCAATCAGCGACGATCCATCCGTCCATTTTACAATCAGCGACGATCCATCCGTCCATTTTACAATCAGCGACGATCCATCCGTCCATTTTACAATCAGAGACGATCCATCCGTCCAATTTCCAATCAGCGACGATCCATCCGTCCATTTTACAATGAGCGACGATCCATCCGTCCATTTTACAATGAGCGACGATCCATCCGTCCATTTTACAATCAGCGACGATCCATCCGTCCAATTTCCAATCAGCGACGATCTAACCGTCCAATCCCTTGGTGCACGGTATTTGTATATACTGTCTTGCGCTTTT
This sequence comes from Rhododendron simsii, assembly GCA_014282245.1. Taxonomy (NCBI): domain Eukaryota; kingdom Viridiplantae; phylum Streptophyta; class Magnoliopsida; order Ericales; family Ericaceae; genus Rhododendron; species Rhododendron simsii. The sequence goes on from WJXA01000334.1 coordinate 5,777, forward strand.
CAATTAATTGACCTTTGGGTGAGTTAGATGGGTGTCTAGAAATCTTTGACGTTACCCGTACCGACTAATGGTGCTCCGCGTGCCGTCAAAGAGGGACTACTGTAGACACCCCAATCTGATTTCTCAATCATTTTGTCTATCTTCAGTTTGTTTCTTTTCAGTTTCTTGTTCCCCCGATGATGAATCAGGTCGAGAACAGTTTTGATTGAAATGGTTTTGAGTTTGGTGAATGTGGAACCCCTTCCTTAACCCCAGAACCATTGAGCCCAGCTTTGACTATGGGTTTGACCTTCGCGCGATGCACTGAGACACTCGCGCGATGCTTCTCTTGCCAGGTGGTGGTCAAAGTCAAACTTTGACTGATTGACCATCGCGGGGAAGTTAGAACCCTCGCGCGACGGTTCCACTCCATCGCGCGATGGTCGACACCTGTCATATCCAGCTGGATTTCGTGATGATGAAGCGCCTGCAGGGCCATGTGACCCCGTTCCATCAGCTGAACGGCGTTTGCTCGGCCATCCTTGCACCACCTAAACCCCCACTCTCCCATCAACTTAAACCCCACTCCTCTACCAAGGGATTGCTGCCAGCATTGTTGGCTGGCTGCCTAGCCATGTTAGCCACCAAGGAGCTTCCTCTTTTCCTATAAAACCCCCCCCTTTGTTCTCTTTCAAAGGGTTACCAAAAAAATCCTAAGGGAAAGAACAAGAGTCACAATCTTGATCTCCCCTCTCAATCAAAAACTACTATCACTTTCTCCCTTGTCAAAGGCATATCACCTCACTCAAACCATCCTCAAGCAAAGGTATAACTTTTAGCCTTTACTGTCTTGATCCCTGAGGGGGGCTGACAGGGTCAGGATTGGTAATCAATATCAGCTTCTGACCCCAAAGCCAGCAAATTTACAAGATGCTGTGAACGTGAGAACCCACGCGCGATGAACCCATATCATCGCGCGACGCTTCTATCTCGTGTGATATGGTTCTCGTGGGGATGGGTCTCTCATGTTCTGATCCAGTTTATATGATTTCATATGTCCATGTTTAATCATATTTGATATCTCACTGTCTTGCATGTTAAAAACCAGTAGATTAGTATACTTTGCTTTCCTTATTCATGTTGGAATGCCCCTGGGTAGCTTCTGAATATGTCTCAGAGCCCAGGCATGCAAAGCAATTCCTGGATGTCCAGTCAGAACAATCGCGCGATGATGTGACTCCATCGCGCGATGGTTTGATCATTTCCAGTGATTGCCCTTGTATGGGCAGCTAGGCCTCTGGTCTCTGCTTTTATTGCCCTTACTGTTTAAGGGTTGTGTGTTATTCTTACTCAATCAGATTGTAATAAGTAGTTATTTCCAGCATACATAAACTGCTTGGTTTGTCCTGGGTGTGCACTGGTCCTTCCAGAGCCCAGAAGGAGATAAAATTGAACCTGTAAAAAAGATGCTGATACTCGCGCGAGGGTATGGGTGTGTCGCGCGATGGTGTGACTTGCATGCTCCAATTTTCTGCATGCAAGTTGGTCACTGTTCGTGATAAATTCATACCCTGCACTGTTCTTGCATCCAGAAAGCAGTTTTCAGTTTTATCTCATTTATTTCATCCATGCATGCTATCTATCACATCCTGCAAACATGTTACAGTTTTAATCCCCGATTAACTGTTCCCCCGCCCTAATTGGCTAAAAACTGATTAATCAAACAGAATCGCAAACAAACATTTTCACAAATGCCTAAGTAGAGACCGATCTCCGGATTGGGCGAGAGGGGTGCCATAAAACCCTTCCCCTCTCGTAACCTGGCTCCCGAACCCAGATATGGTTATGACGGACTGGTTCCTTAACTTTTTCAAATCAAACAGCGCGGCAAGTGCTTCGAAATACGGTTCCTTGGGTATCGGACCTTCAAACCCAAGTGGCGACTCTGTATTTTTCGCGAGCGCTTGACGTCCAGCTTCATAAAAAGCGCTCATGCGAACCGGCGGCATCTCTCCTTTCTCAAAAAGGGTGGGGAACGGAATCCCTTTCCCTCGGAGGAGAGAGAAAGAGTCGGGGCAATTCGCATTGCCCACAGGGATATTTCAACTCAACTAGGTTTTGAATTTTGATAATTCATTATTTGTGAAATAGTCTATCTTAAATGCGGTCATAATTACTAATCGATCTGTCCCCCATAGATTCTCGATGTATAGTATCCAGATAAAAAAATAAGGAAAGTGATTTTTTTGAAAAAAGATATCATTAATCTTTATAAATGATTACAAAAATTAAAGGATCAAGGACACACCGGCAGAAAGGCACACAAGACCTAAAGATGACAAGACGTCAACTGAACACCATAACAAAACCACACAACCTCAACCTAAAACATCCAATAAAACCCAAAACGATCCTACATACCCTATGCAAAACCCCATTATCAATCACCCAAAAAGCCAAGCAAATACAAAAACAAATCCACCGAGACCTTCACAACGGAAACGACCCAAACCGAAACACCACCTAGCAAAAACAGAAAAATCAAAGCACCACATACCCGCCTAACCTCGAAATCAAAACGCCAAAGAGAAAGAAGCATCATCCTTGAATCAAAATCGTCCTCCGAGATATCATCTTCTTCAAAATCATCTAAAGCATGGATCCTTTCTTTTAATTCTTCCTCTTGCATTTGAACAAATTTCTTTAAATTATAGTTCCTCCCTCCTTTAACTTCAATACCCAAAATAAGAGCCATATCCAATATCTTACGAGCTTCCTTAAAGAATATTGAGGAATAAGGGCCCTTTTTTTTTGTACGATTCACTTTATCAAATTTAGTCTCAATCTCCGCAAGATGCTTTTTTTTCTTAATTTTCCTCTCTGATCTTCTAACTCTACTTCTCATCTTAAGAGTAGCATCAAAAGACGCTCTATCGCCAAGAGCATTACTCCCATCTTTTTGAGTTTTTCCTATGAAGCCCTTCAACCTCTTCTACATCCCCATTGGAGATAACATACTCCTCTCTTTGAGAAATACACCCCAGATCCAAATTAACCTATCTCACCGAAGAGTTTTTAGACTGAATCTCCATCCCGCCTCTTTCAAACGACTCACTCAATCCCTCTATCCTTCCTTGAGAAATGTTGAGGTGCACCATTAGATTGATCCCCTTTGACTGCCCATTGTCCTGAAGTAATTGTTGACTATTCAGCCATTTACTTGTTGTACCCAAAGCATCCGTGGTTTGAACATACATTGAGTTTGAAAGCTCACCATCACCCTCCTTTACACCATTTTGGGTTGAAACATTATACTCCTTGACATTAGCAAATCCATTCCTGCTATCTATTGATTTACTATCTCAAGATTCCGTAGGATCCATCGACTCCTCCCTTGTTTGAATTGGTAGTTCCACCTGATTCTGTACATTTGTCTCCGCTATTTTTGCCACTTCCCTTTTTGTTAATACCACTCTCCTTTATGTCATTATTAGAGGATTTGTTTTGTGAGAGAAGGTGAGTAACATTAATAAAAAGGGGAGTGACAAAATCAATTCCTAAAAATAAAGCAATTCCTTGCATAGTTTTCAAATTTTATTGACACCAAATCAAGAACTACTAATTGAGAACTTAAATTTTGTGTTACAAAAATTTGCATGTAAAGAGTTTCATTTTACTTTATCCAGAGATTGGACATTTTTTTTTTATAGAGCATTATCTTTATTATTGTACGAAGGGAGTAAAAGAGAATTTTACGAATGAATGATTTGATCCCCGTTAATCCCCGTTCGGAGATCTTCATTCCCCGGATGGAGGAATGGAAGGTTAAAAAAGTTTTCTAATTGGATATCGGAGCGGCAACATGGTTGGGATGGGCTTGGGATTCGGGGATGAAGATAATAGTTTCCACCATGCTCCGCCGCACTCCTATCCCTAATCATATAAGAAAATATGACACATGATTAGGAGCGCACTTTGGTGTTAGGAGAAAAGATGTTAGAGCAACACCAATAAAATGTAAAATGGCTATCAAAATGTTAGCTTTTGTATTTTAGCCAACCACTTTTTTCCTCATCTCTACAGCAAAGTAGGTATTTTACCTCTATTTGATAAAAATATTTACTACTTCAAAAAGCTGCCACTTGTGTGGAGGAGAGAGAGAGAGAGGAGGGATGCATGTTGAGGGAGAGAATAAAGTAGGCTAAAGAAATAATTTTTTATTCTTTACCTTCGGAACAGTGACTCACCGAAAGTACCAAGGTTTTTTGGCAAATGTATAATACCTAAGCTCTAATCCCTAGGTTGCTATAGGGGTGTTTTTAATACTTGGTTCTCTACTTTACCTAAAAAGTAAGATATACTGAATCTGGTGCTGGTGCCCTTACAATTTAACTCCTCTTTCAAGACAATAATTTATGCCTTGTTCCCTTCACAGTTTAAAAAGAATTTTTCAAAAAATTCCCCCTAGATTCTCCCTACTTCTAATATTTCTCTCTCTATCTCTCTCCACTTATTATCCCTACAATTTTTCAAAAAAATTTTTAAACTCCAATCCAAACTAGGCATTAATTATTCTAACAATACAGATTTGTGTTGTGTCTAATTATTGACCCTTGTATGAAACAAATGCTCGCTTTTCAGTTATGGTGCCTTTCCTTTAAATATGCTATGGAGTGATTCACGTGGTTAGACCTTTCCAAAAAAAAATTACGTGTTTTGTAAGAAAAAAAAAAGGGAAATGATATTGTCACACCATTTTTTGATAATGCCACACCTTGCAAATGTATTTTTGCACCAAAAAATACACTTGTAGGGTGTGACATTATCAAAAAAGGGTGGCAAAATCACTAAAAGAAAAGGGAATAAAATTATTGGGCAATTTCTGTGATGACATCAGAGAAAAGATGTCATGAAAATGATGTGTTGATGACCTCACTAAGAAAAGTCTTTTGGGCCATGAGAAATTAGGCCACCTTGGCCGATCTCTTTGTTATACTGTAATATTTTTGGCACGAATTTTTCTTCTTTTTTTTGGTTTTTTCATTTCTTTTGGGCCATGCGAAAAAATTGCAACGAAAGCGGTCTTTTTTTGTTGTTTTGGCCAAAGTTTAGGAGATATAAAAAAAATGTATATATATAGAAGATATGCCACTCCTGTAATTAAAATGGATAAAGGAACAAATGGATATGATTATACAAAGGAAATTTCTCATAAGCTAGGAACATTTTCCACGCCTTATACAATGGTGTTTCGATGAAAATTTGTGTGCGAAAAGTGTCTAAACTATTATATTCTATGAAGTTTATTTCAAACAGGGTCAGAAGTCAAAATTTCACATTAGTTTTCACAATATTTCTAGTACCGTCATCAATAACAATAACAAATAATACTAATTATATTTGTTAGACTTTATGCCAAATTACTCATTTAAGCCACCCAAACTTGGTTCAATGTGTGTGTATATATATAATACAAGGCGGTTCCGGAGACACCTAAAAAACCATCTAAAAAAATTCTCAAATCTCAATTTCATAGTTTCCGATCAAATTTTTATGATCTGAACCATTCAATATGTGCAAAATGTGTTTTTTAGGGTGCTCGCGAGAAATTAGAAAAAAAAAATATTGCCGAAAATATTGCCGCGAGAAATTAGAAAAAAAAACTTGGTTCAATGTGTTTTTTAATTAAACCATTCATTAAATATCTAAGCTAAAAATCGCATCACGTTCTAATCATATTAAACTACTCGGATCATCAAAATTCGATTGGAAACTTTGGGGTATTTTTTTAAAAGTTTTTATAGGTGTTCCTAATACCGGCCCGATAATACATATAAAGCAATTGTCAATTAATTTTAGATTTGAATCCTCCAAGAAGTCTAACAATATTATAAGAATTATTACCGTTATTATTATGAGGATGGTAGTAACAGTATGTAGTAACAACAATACACCGATGAAAGTGGATGAGCCCTCTATATATAGCTAATGCCAGCAGGGGGTCTTTGCATTCTCAAACGCAGAACAATCTTAAGCCCCTTTTCACCCCAGAAACACACTACCCAAATCACGACAAATTGCTTTGTCGATTTCATGGATCCAAAGCAATCCTTAGCAGATACCATTGCCACAGAACTCTTTGACTCTGCCCAGAAAATTGAGGCATCCTTGTTCCCCGCTCTCATTTACAGGGTGCCAAAAGATCTTTGTGAGCTCAAAAAAAGCGCCTACATCCCTCGTATCATCTCTATCGGCCCTCTTCACTGTGAAGAAGCACACCTCCAAACACCTATGCAAGACGTCAAAAAACATTATGCCTACTGCCTATTTTCTCGAGTGACGGAAGGAATGAACATTAATGACGACCAAAAAGCCAAGAAAAAAGGAGAGCTGCTGCTGGAATGTGTGGAAAAAATGAAGCACTGCGTAGACGGGGCCAAGAAATACTACGCAGAAGAACTAAAGCTGAATGATGACGATATGGTGAAAATGATGTTGGTCGATGGTTGCTTCATCCTTCAACTTCTCTACGCCTCCCAAGAAAAGACAACAAGTGGAAGAGACAGTGGCAACCCAAAGGTACGAATAGAGCATCCCACACGTCCCTGGGCTTGGGCACCTCCACCAGGGGGCAAAAAAAATTATAAACCCAACAAAAAAAATTATATATAACCAAAAAAAATTAGTTAAAGTACAATGACTTAACTAAAAATTTTGTTTCAACAAAAATTAACAAAAAAATTACTTTGAATTAAATTGTGCGCATCATAAAGTATCATAACGGAGGTTACATTTTGATTTTGCTTATGTTTTTTTTTTTTTTTACGTAATTCAAGCAACCTTGATTTTACTCTTTTGACTTATGTCTTTTTTTGATTTTATGATTTAATAGTAAATGGCCAACCAGGCTTCAAGTCGGGTTTGGGTAAACTCAAACATCGGGTCTCGTTGGACATGAAATTAAGGTTAAGGACTTGGCTAGGAGTCAAATCATGTGTTTCTAATATTGTACTTAGAGTTAGGCTTCTCTGGTCTGAGATTGAATTGCAGAGAGCTATTGGCGTTGTCTCAGTCATCCAAAACTATTTTTAATAGATCAGATTTGGAGAAAAAATATTCTCAAGAAGAATCTCTATAAAATCTAGATCATTGATTGTAAGGATACAATCGAGATTCAGCTGCACCATCTTCTCTGCAGTCTAACTACTGAAAAGTCAAGTCCTTAAATCTATTCATCCAGTGGCAGAGCCAAGATTTTGATTCGAAAATGACACTTAAAGACATCGTACTAGATATAAAAAAAGGTATGCCTGTACGAAAATTGGCAAATCATAATACCCAAAAATGTACATATTTTCACATATTAATCATCTATCACAATACAATATAATAGCCCAAAAAATACACGTGTTATATGGTTAGCTCTTTAGATTATAATACCCAATTCATTTTCATAGGTTAATCATCTACATACTTAATAACCCGTATAGTATACGTGTTATATGATTAACGAAATTAAATTTTATACACTGCTGGTGTAAACATTTTCTCTCTCCAATTCAATTAGATTGCACCACATCGCCATGTTCTACTAATTTAGATCATTGTTTTGACATTGGACGCAATCTAATTGTTTTGGAGAGAAAAAATGTTTATACCGGCAAAGTATATAATTTAATCTCATGATTAACGATTCATATTTAATTCCGAAAAAGCATATTTCTATCATAGGTTAATCAACCTAAAAAAATGTATTTATGTTCTGCGAATTAACTAACTATGTTATTTTTTTTCATATTTTTTGGTCAAACGATCATACCATAGATTAATCTAAAAAGCAACAGCCAACCAGATGTATCAACATTACAGATAAAGAAACAAGGTAAACAGATGCCAAAACGAGCAAAAAAAAAAAAAAACAGATGCCAAAACGAGATAACTAACTCTGTTATTGTTTCTGTTTCTGCAATATAGATCGAACTAGTCTTTTTTTTTTTGGGAAAATTAGCCATTAGGATGATAAAATAGTTTTCATTTAGGGAAAGGACATAGCAAAATAATTTTTAGTGGAGGTCTTTTGACTTTCTTAGCCATAAGGCCATAAGTGCACTCTAACTTTCATAGGGTTTTTGAAGTGTACTTATGGCCTAAACAAAAGAATATGAACCACAGAGCCAGATAGGCAACATAAAATTGAAAACAAAAAGGGAAAAATCTATCTCTATTCCTTGGTCAAGACAATACGAATTTCATTTTATTCGCGTAATTGTAAATGTCTATCTGATAGAAATCATAGTATGACATCCGGCCCATAAAAGTAAATAGATGGTCCAGATTCACTGCACTGTAAATCTGGACCACTCACTGTAAATCTGAACCATTCATTAACTTTCATGGACACTTTCATAGTCCGGATGTCATAGATTGTACCAATTCTCATAATTTTTCGTAAATTTTATTCAATAATTCCTAACCTTCTACAGAAATTTATAACATTTGTTGAAATTTCATAAACAGCAAAACTCAGACATACCTTGGTTGAACTCAGCAAATCCGGTTGAAGTCAAATGAACTTGCCAAAAGAAATGGTGGAAATTAATCCATTGGAACTCGGCAAATTATAGTGGAGATGGGAAATAATTTTGGGCAAATGCTATACCTGATCTTTAATTAAACTCACTTTCTTTATTTCTATTTTTTAAAGGTTAACTATGGTTAAGGTTAGAGTGTATGGCCCATAAGACGATAAGAGTCAATAAAGTAGGGGGTTCACCCTCTTTTGTGCGGGGAGTGAACAAATTCAGATTCTATAAATGTACAAAATGAATCGATCATAATACTAAAATTTTAACTTATGTAACTTCGGTTCCTTTTAATCTATGTAACTTCGGTTCATTTTTTTTGCTCGGCAAAAGAAAATTTTATTAAACTCGTAAAGGGTATATCGAGTAGAAGGGAAGAGAGAATCAGAAAGTTCACCACAGCCCTAAAAAGACAAGGAAAATTACCCCCGAAGACACCTAAATAGTGAGCCTTCTAACACAGTCAATGTTTCTTTCGATATCTTCTACAATATATACCTTTACATCCAATTTGGCTTTGATCCACATTACTGACCTTGCTTTTATTAGCTCTTCCACTTGATTGTGGTCCACATCTTTGTTGTTTTTTTTTTTTTTGCTCGGAAAACGAAATATTTTATAAAACTCGAAAGGGGTACATCGAGAAAAGAACACCGAAAGACAAGAGCTCAGTAGTGCCCAAATTTACAATCACATCCAACTGACAGTTGGATATCCACATCTTTGTTGTTAAAAATAGCAACATTCTTAAAGATGTTTTTCCAAGTTTTTATAAGTTCGGTTCGTTGATAAATAAGATTTTCTTTGCTGATAAAAAAATAGAAAAAAACGAACAATTTGTGAGGTAAACCTGGATATGTATACAAATTCGATTTAGTAATGTTGCATTCCAAAAACCAGGAGACAATACTTCTTTTGAAAAAAAAGTGTATGGTCTAGTATTTGCATAAGGCGTCACCTTAAACTTCTTGTCTTAGCTAGGCATGGAGTAGCGTTCAGAATCCTACTGATGGAGGAGAGGATGGCAGCAAAAGCAGCAGCAGCAGTGGCGGCGGCTGCGAACAACCAGGGGCAGATCTTCTGTTTGATCCTATCATCGATAACATTTTGACTGCCAACATGATCAAACAAGACTTGATTCTCCTCGAGAACCAGATTCCTTTCTTTGTGCTTGAGGAGTTGTTCAAACTCATAGTGGATAAGATCCCCGAGAAAAACAAGTTATCATCACTCACCAAGTATGTCGTTTTGTACTTTGACGGCATTATGAGACCAGAAGTTGAAAATTGTGATCATAGCAAGACGAAAACTTCTTGTTGTTTGTCTGATGACCGTGTCCTCTGGGTTTATGATTCTACAGAACAAACTGAAGAGGGGAAAAACGAGTCGATCAAAGCTAAAGATTGCTATCATATTCTCCATTTCCTACACGAGTATTACCTTCCAAAAGGGGAAAATGAGGATTTACCCCCAAAAAAAGGGGAAAATAAGGAACCCGCAGAAGAAAAAACAGAAAAGAAGTTCATTGGATTTGAGGTTTCTGCATCAGACCTCGACTTTGCAGGAGTCAAGTTCGTAGCTGTTGACGGAAAAATTAATCTATTTGACGTCCATTTCAAAGAACCTAAAGGCCCATTTTGGTGGTTTTGTCCAGCCAGATTTGAAATCCCGGCTCTTGTTGTACATGACCCCACAGAGCCACTCCTTAGAAACCTCATTGCCTTGGAACAGTGTTGCCCTGGGGTTCGGCGGTACTTCACATCCTACGCAAAGTTCATGGACATGTTAATTAGCTCTGAGGAAGACGTCAAAGTTCTTAAAAAAGCCAAGGTCATATGCAACCACTTGGGAATGGACAAGGACGTATCTGATCTGTTCAACAATCTGTGCAAGGAAGTTGTAACAGGGGAGTTTTATTTCAAAAACCAGTACCAACTTGCATACAATTACAGTAAACAGAGGTGGCCGAAGTTGATGGCATACTGGAACCGTACGTACTTTTCTTCTCCATGGAGGTTCAGAGCTGTTTGCGTGGCCATTATTGTTTTTGGCATGGGGCTTACTCAATTCATCCGCAGTTTCCTTTAAATAAATGCCAATGATCACGAACCTATCAGTGTTTCAACTATTAGTTGCCGTGAAGATTGTCTATCCGATCGAAGGGAGTTACTTGATTGAGTTAGAGATTGAAAGCTCCCAAAATCTCCGACTCCTTCCCCTATCTATTTCTATATATTAGTATGTGTGCTGCTTGTAGTCTGTGTGTAAGAAATAAGAGTGAGTGAGTGAGGAATAAAGAAACAGAGTGAAACGTGAGAACCCAACTGTTAGGGTTTGTGAGCTTAATTTGTCAGTTTGAGTGAAAGATTGTAATATGTATGTTTTCTCTTTAACTGGTCGAGCAATAATATGTATGTATATGTGTTTGTGTGTGTAATTGATACCTCTCCCACCAGCAAAATTTTTTTGCACCCAACTGTTAGCGAATTCTGCTCTTGATACAGGACCATTCAATCTCTTCAACTTTATAGCCTCACGCCCTCGCGAGGGGTTGAGCACTATAATCACCAATACAAATCAAACCAAACTTCAAGGCCCACATGGTCATGTATATGGATGGCTCTGATACCACTTGTAACGCCCCAACCAAACCATTGGTTCAATACCTTGATTTTGATCCACAAGCCGCACCACATGGCCCAAAAGCTTAAGCACAAGGTACTAGTAGTAGCCCACAAGATTTGTTATATATCCAGGATCATCCATGTAGACTTTCGATGTGAGACGGGGTGTTACATCACTTTCACTATTTTCTGTTACTTTTATCTTGTACATATCTTTGATTTTGTAATATTTTTTTATGATTTTAAAAATTTTGTCTGATAAAACTAATTAAAATTTATCAAACAAAATCCATATTGAATATTGTTAGTATTATAGATTGAAAGATATAAATAATTTTTTGAAGTGACTAGAATAGTAGCTTGAACTCTCATTTTGGAACGGAGAGAGTATTTTTTAAGAAGAGAAAGTGGAACCGGTTCTAAACAAAATAATTTGATTGATTATTGTACTAAACATAATCTATTATAGTAAAGTCCCACATTAATTACTTGGAAGTGAATTGGGTGATCACTTAATAACATTCGGGATCTCTCCACTCATTTCTAATTGGCTTTGAGATAGATATAAAGTTTTTACATGATATAAGAGCGGGGCCTATTTCATCCCACATTTAAAAAAATTTACAATTCACATCCCACGATAACAAACCAACAAAAAAGTTGCACAATGATAGGACCTAATATAAAGTTTCTACATAATCATGTAACATTGAAAAATCAAGCGCAGTCAACACCAAAAATTCCTACATTGCTAACCCCTAATCAATCGACACCAAAAATTCCATGCTGGATTGCACTATACACACTCTCTTCCTAGAATTTAGCTTCATACTGAAATTTGGTAATTCTATAGAAATAGAATATCGAAGTGCAAATGCAAATAGAAAGATTTTTGAGCACGGATTTCGTTGTATCTTGAAGGCAGATTTATCGTAACCCGTTAAACTATTGACTTGAGGGGCACCGTGGCTCCCATCCTCTTGTTCACTAGCATACCTCTGTTGATAATTAAAGACAGTGGCCTCCAAGTGGTCATTTCGTCCCTCTTCAGCAGCCATGGAGTTATGGCTTTGTCGCGCATGGAGAATGAATAGAGGGTTTGCTTTGGCTTATAAAGAGATACTTTGGCTCCTTGTATTTGTATCTCTCTTGAGTGGGAGACCTATGAGATTAGCTATGTACTAGAGTGTGGTGAGGTGAGAGGCCACATTTGTAACGCTCTGCCTATCTGAAAATAGCTCTGATTCCTCTGTGGAGTATTCGATTTTGGAAAATCACGTAATTCTCTATGTTCGTGTTTGTGTTTTGGCTTTGGTTCGATCCACTCCGGGCACAACATACACACCATCTAGCGCGGTGAATACTGTCTTTAGGAAAATGACTCAGTAACGGGCCTCAAAAGGTTTTTGTGTTCTACATTTTGAAGAAGAGACGTCGACGCCATTGTCCCAATCAAGAAGATCATTTTCCCCTAACAAAGAATAGGATTATGGAGTTGACAAAAACAGGAAAGAAAATTTAGCACAAAGGTAAATCTTGCGGGAAGGAAGAATAGTTTCATGCCAGAGTTGAGTCAGACCTCTTACGTTGGTATTAGAACCAGGGTCAGCGAAAACTCAAGGAGGGCAATGGATTGCGCCGTCTTACAAAAACAATCAACTTTCTATGTTTAAAATACACAAATTCGGAGGGTGTTTTTTTTATTTTATCAAGACACAAATTTGGAGCTTGTTTTTTTTTTCCCTCGTGGGTTTTCTCTTCTCCAGCTTGATGCTACTTAGGATTCTTTGAATTTTTGCAATTTGTTATCAAAGATTAATGAATTTTTCACCATTAAAAAAAAGATTAGGGATCGAATTCTGGCACTCAAAACAATGAGGGGAGACATCCTAATTCATAGGATTATAAACACCTATTCATAAAACGTCACACCTTTTAGACAAAAGAGATAGTCACACTTTTTAGTAAAAGAGATGTTTCTCAAATTAGTATATCTTCTAATTTTTGAAACTTACCAAACTTATTTAAATGTGCACAAAGACAGTGTTTTCCGTCCATATAGTTTAGCGTGGATAAAATTAGGGAAAGCAGGAGAGAGGGACGAGCTGAAATTCAGAATTGGGATCGAGTTGGGAGTGTGATTTGGTCTTAGCCTTTTATGGCCGCGGGTGGAATGAGTTTTATTTGGTGATGAGGTGATTGCAGTTCGCGTGGTGTTTTTCCTCCAAAAAATGACAAGAGATTGTAATATAAATCTCAATCAAAATACATCAAGTAGAATACTTATCGCTAGATAGGGAACCAAGCAATCATGACGGTGGAGACTCAGCCCAATGGCTATACCCCAATTAGACAACCATTGCTAGTATAAAATACACCCTTCACCATAAGCTTTGATTAAAACTCATTCAAAAATGAAAAGAAAAGAAAATCTTATAACTAAAGTTTATCGGGTGCTCCTTGAACATGGCCTAAGATACTAAAAGTACCCAACCAAAACACTTAAAAGGAGAGGGAGTTCATGTTGGGATGGTTCCAATTCCAATAAATCAAAAGTCTTGCACATGGTTGTTTGCCTTTGGAATACCGAAGTGCTAGTTGGTTCCTCTTTTGCGGTGTGTGGCTTTCCAGCTTCTTGCTGGGAACATATTTTGCATGCCTTTCTCTCTCCTTTTTTTTCATCGTACTTCCATTGGTTGCAATTGTGGTTGTATTTTAATCTCAATTCTTGGGTGCAGCCGTATTTAATTCCAACATTCACGCTATAAATTATTTCGTCTTCAGAAAAACATTAATACCAGTTGTTTCTAGTAAAATACCTAGGCTTCTAAAAGGTTTAGACAAGATGTTGTCTTCACAGTGTAGACAAGATGTCGAAAATATCAAATATACCATTTAGACAATACGGTGAGCTCATTTGAAAGCATTTGTGTTCAAAATCGTTGTGAACTCATTTGAAAGCATTTGTTTTCAAAATCGGTGATATTGGAGCTGCTGCGTAGGGGAGAGTAATAACAGAATGGATCCTCATAATTATTTCCGGGTAAAGGAACCCTTCTTGTGAATCGTGTGGCCCATTTTTAGGATTGGTCTTCGGCCTACATGCAGTAAAGGCCAGGCCAGAACTACTATAACAAACAAATTAAAGCTCAACATTCGAACAATCTTCTGAGCATCACCTTCAAAAATAACATTGTTGCTTCCAAAATTCTGCAAACTAGTCACTGCCATTTGAAATCCCATCACAGGATATCGACGATTCAAAATGCACATTTTCCGTAGTCCACAGCGAAAAATATTTATGCAAAAAAGTTCATGTTGATGCAGCATAGGGGATGAAAATATTAACCGAAAAACCGAACCAATTGACTGAACTGAGTGGTTTTTCTTGATTTCGGTCGGTTTTGAAAGTAATTTGGTTCGGTTCGATTTCAAAATTTGGAAAAACTTTAATATCAGTTCGGTTTCGGTTTTTGAGTGAATATAGACCGAATGTAACCGAACCAAAGAACCATTGAATTCTCATTTACTACGGTACATTCATTATTAATCCCGTCCCTTCATTTGAAAGGAGCAGAGAACATCTAGCCATCCACGTGCCCATTGTCCAACCCAATGAAAGAGTAAAAAAATAAACCTAATATCTCACCTCCCCCCCTGTGTTGCCTCTCTCTCTCTGCCATCCATGGTAGCGACCTGTGTAGGCGCGGTCAAAGTTGATAGGTTGCAATTTGGGAACGACTATTTGACCCTCCAACTACAAGCGGACACGTAGCAACCGGAGGAACCTTTGACCAACTAATGAGATAATGACACGTGAAGCGGTGGATCATAAGGATATGTCCACGAAAGTCATCCGCGGAATCGGGGAGTCCATCGCGGAATTCACCCCCCGCGGACCCCACAGAGTGGTTTGAACTGGGGCCCTGCAGGTCCCTCAGACGTCATAATTATCGTCAGACTCCTATCAAAGAGTCCCCGCGGGTCCCTACCCGAGGCCTTGAGGCAAGGTCCGGGGAGGACCCCACGGGGAGACAATGATCGCCGCAGGTCGCGACCTCGCTCCAGCAGGAATTGGGGAATCTATTGTGGTTTGGTGGCTTGGGGTTGGAGGTTTCGCCGTGGAAAATCGTGCCTTCCTGCTGACGAACATCCGCGGAAAGGTTGGTTTCCTTCCAGCTAGGAGGTACAGGAGGGACACGTGTCAGGTATTGATAGAAGCGCCGTCCTGGGCCTGTCCCATACCCAGGTGCCCTATAAATACCCCTAACATTCCCAATGATTAAAGAGGACTTTTCCCAGCAAAAAAGTGAGTGAGCACTCAATTTGAGGAAGGAGAACATTCTTCCTCAGAGAAAAGGTGGTGACCTCACTCACCCTAGCCCGGAAAAGTTTGAACATTGCCCGGGAAATCCTGAAATACACGTTGCCTCTGTCTCTCTCATACCTCCTGCTCCTTCCCCTTCAGCTCCCATTTTGACTAATCATTGGGCAATCGCAGCTCTCCAGCTCACGGATAATCACACGTAAGCAGTCTCACGAACTCCCCTCATCCACATGTAGGCGACTCTGCTGGGGAGGTGATGCACAATGAAAAGAGATTATATATTATTTAAAGTTCCTTATTTTTGTTTTATTTACTTTGTTAGGAATCTTGCAATTATAGAAATAAGTGTCTACATTATTTAGTTTTTCAATTTAGTTTATTTAGTTTCCTTTTAAGAATTATTTGATTAAGAAGACTCGATTCTAACCTTGGTAGTTTCCTTTTTTTTATTTCTTAGTGTGTAGGGTTTCTCCTACTATAAATTGAGTTGTAAACCTTAGAGCTATTCAGTTTTTGATAATTAATAAAGTTATAAAGAGTGTTCTCTTTTATGCCAACTTTTGGGTATTCTGTGTGAATCAACCAATTGTTTGATGCCTTTATGCCTGGGTATTCTTTGACTAAACAGGTTTAGAGAAGGATTTTGATCTCCGGGTATTCATTACGAATCAACAGATTTCGGGCTATATCAGGAGGTGTCTTTTGGTTTATGGTTAGTACTCGATCCAAGGAATACGTCGAACCGCCGCGTCGAAGAGCAATGGTGATGCAAAGGTCATCCGCGGGGCTCAACGTTTCTTCCTGCAGAAAGCGATACTGTTCAGAAGAACCTTAGACAGAACGCCGCAGAGGTGTATAAACAAGGAAGAAGCAGAGGTAGTTCTGCGAAGCACCCATGGAATTGAGCATCAAGGATGGAGGAAGCTCTATGAACAACTAGTCCATTTGGGATATTTTTGGCCTACCATGGAAAGTGACGCCAGACAACATGTACGGAGGTGTCAAGTGTGTCAAAAATTTGGTAACTTGGTCCATACTTCGTCGGTAGAATTACACTCCATCCGCGCCCCATATCCCTTTCATACGTGGGCAATGGATTTGATAGGACCGATCAGGCCTGCCTCGCGGAAGAACCGGTGGATCCTTGCAACTACAGAGATTTGTACCAAGTGGGTCAAAGCAATTCCACTGAAAAGGGCCACGGGGGACGCGGTAGCATTGTTTATCAAAGAAAACATCATCTGCAGGTTCGGCATACCCAAAGTAATCCTGTCAGACAACGGAACCCCATTCATCAACCACCACGTAGGAAGCCTTCTCGACGAATACGTGATTGACCACCACACTTCCAGCGCGTACTATCCCCAAGGCAACGGGTAGGCTGAAGCGACGAACAAAACTCTGATAAGGATCCTAAGCAAGCTGTTGGATGAATGCAGAGGGACATGGGCGGATCACTTACCAATAGCCTTATGGGCATATCGCACGTTGAAGCGGAAATCCACCCGCGCCAGCCCTTTCAGTTTGGTATACGGAGCCGAGACAATATTACCCGCGGAGCTCAGTGTCCCATCCGCACGGATGCTCCTCGCCATGGAGGAGTCCGCGGAAGGAAGAAAGGGAGACTTAGAGGCCTTGGAGGAAAGGAGAGCCACCACGGCCGTCGCTCATCGGAAGTATTGGGAGTCCATTGCATGCTACTACAATAAGGGCGTGGTGCCGCGAACATTCAAGGTGGGGGACTTGGAATGGAAAGCCACCACAGCAGTGATGAAAGATTTGAAGACCCCAAAATTCACGCCCAAGTGGGAAGGGCCCTATGAAGTAACCAGTGCATTTGCGGCCGGACACTACCATCTGGCTCACGTGGAGGATGGATTCTGGACAGGGGCAGTCAATGCGAAATATGTAAAAAAGTTTTACCCGTGAAATGCTGAAATGTTTGCATCATTCAAAAAAAAAAAAAAAAAGGAGAGGTTACTACTGTTATCAATTCTCTCTTCTCTTTACTTTTCTTTCCCTTTTCCGTTCAGTTTTGCAATGTAATGCGTTTGAAATTACCAAGTCCTTTGACGAATGTTGGTTTAATGAAAAGAGTCGATTGGCATATTTTGAATTTGTGTGCTTTCAAGTTCTTGCGCGACGTCGTTCACTGTACCGCACGTATTTCCAGACTTAATGATTATCA
Organism: Rhododendron simsii; assembly: GCA_014282245.1. NCBI lineage: Eukaryota > Viridiplantae > Streptophyta > Magnoliopsida > Ericales > Ericaceae > Rhododendron > Rhododendron simsii. The sequence continues at coordinate 23,477 of WJXA01000334.1, forward strand.
AATAGAGATAATGTTAAGTCGCGGAGGGTTAGAACCTGACCCGCGCGTATTTCCAGACTTAATGATTATCAAATAGAGATAATGTTAAGTCGCGGAGAGTCAGAACATGACCCGTGCATATTTCCAAACTTAACTATTATCAAATAGAGAGGATGTCAAGTCCGCGAGGGGTCAGAACATGACCCGCGATACCTAGGCTTAAGTCGGGAAGGGTTAGAACATGACCCGCGATTACTAGCCTTTGCAAACAATTAAAGCATAGATCGCGCCCTCACCCGCGCTCAACCACTATCAAAGGAACTATGAAAAAAAAAAAAAAAAGAAGAAACAAAAATATATATGCCAAAGAAAGTGGAGAAATCTTTTATTAGAATGACCACAATACATTGGTTACACCCGTTTATTCAAAAAAAAACTTAGCCCAGCCAGTCCGCAAAAGCAAGCTCCTTCGGATCAGGGTCTTTAAGATTTAAGGCCGCTGTAGCCAGTTTCGCGTCGTATTTGGAAATTTGGGCGAATCTGGCTTCCAGATCTGCCACGTGCTGCCTAATGGACGCCAATTGTGTAGAAAGGTGTTGAATCTCTGGCCTTAAGGCTATCCTTTCCCCCGCGGCCCTGAGTGCAGAGCTCCTCACGCTCAGCCAGCCTAGATCAAAGCCCATGGCCGCCATGTCCTGCGCGACCTCTTGAAGGGCAGTCTCCGTCTCCGCGGTGAAATCCCTGAAGCGCAATTGCGCCCAAGGGGCAAGCACTTCATCAAGATACCTTAGGAGGAATCCCCCAAGCCGGGCTGACCACGGATTGAAGGGGGCAAAAGTCTCCGGGTGAGTGCAGGCTATGGCATTGAGGAGAGGGTGATAGACCTCATCCACGTGGAACAAGCGCACGGGCACCTCTGTTTGAGAGACCATTGGCCCCTTCCCATGATTTGCGACCGGGCTCCGTTGAGGGAGAGGACATTCCCTGGACTCCACCTCGTCCCTGTTCTGCTCGCCCATTCCTAAGTCCAGCTCAGCGCCAAAATCCCCAAGAGCAGCACTCCCTTAGCCTCCCAAAACATCGTCAGTCTGTATGAAAGTCATGTCTTTAAATAAGGAGTTCAGATATGAGTCAGTAATGGAGGTGGGCCCACCAATAAATTCTTCGTTTACCTCCAGCTGTCGGTCTCCAACCAGAGGGAGAGGCTGAGGTGGTGGAGTAGGCGTGCGCCTCGCAGTTGGGTGAGGAGATGCAGCTTGGGAAGTCGAGCACGCCGGAGAGCTAGGGGCGGTCCTGCTTATGGTCGCATCCTCCCCAGCGGAAGACCCGTGCCCTTGCAAGAAGGGGGCGTTTGAGACACCTGGAGAACCAGCTGCTGCGTGGCCCAGAAAGCTGGCTGAGAAATGGACGCGAGCACTGAAAGATTGTTGCTGCGACCCCGAAGGAGCAGCAGATGGTGTTTCCTGTGGCGGGGGCGTGTCAGGGGGACTCACGGTGCAAGGAACGAGAGCCCCCATCTTCTTCTTCCCTCAAAATCTGTGCTGCGGCCACGGAGATCGGCCTTACAGCAGTCTCTATTTGGACGATAGATTCACGGGAACCTGCTGGAGGCGGCGGCTCGCGGGCTTCAGAGTCAGCTGCATGAGGTAGAGAAAGGTCTCGATCAATAGAATAAGCAATCACGTTATCGGATTCCGCAGAGGAGGAGGATGGGTCCGTAGAAACCGTGTTGGGATCCCCCTCGAGATCCATAATTGAGGGTTTATCAGGTAACATACCTCCAATCACCGCGGAGGTTTCGGGCTCAGGCTGAGGATAGGGGAGCGGTCTCGTGCGAGGCTGAATTAGCTCCACTTCCCTTGCCCCTGCGGCGTGTCTCGCGGAAGCGTCCCCTCCAAGGACAAGAGTTTGAGCTTGCATGGCATGAAGACGGGCGCTCAGTGGTACGTCGTCTTGATCATAGTTGTCGTCATCATCAATGTCGGCGTGAACATCATCGCAACCGCCCATGCCTGCATCTCTATCTCCTTCCTCATCATTGTCGGACTCGATCACCACTGTTTTGACGAGATAAGACGAGTCAGAAATGAAAGGAAGTAGATAGCGGAAATGACGGGGCAACGAGTAAGGGATATACCTTCGAGGCGACGCCGCTTAGCAAGAGCTGCGGATGCGGCCCCTACTGGGTGTTCTTCCGCGGTTTGTTCCTCCGCTCCCGCGGCCGTCTCCGGTTCAAACGCCATTAAAGTGCTGGCGTCTAGCTCCAGCTGCTAAAGAAAAAAGAGAACAAAATGAATGCAGGAGATGATAATAGTCACGACAAGAATGGAAATGCACGTGTAAGCTGCTAAAAAAAAAATATCACAACTGATTAAAAGAACATAAGTCGAGAGGATACTGGGCGAAGCCGTTTGCGGGGACGTGTCCCCCCTGCCACGAGTGCCCTTGGGGAGGCTGGTTGTGAAGATCCCACTGAGGCATGGGGATGAGCCCGCCCTCGAGTGCCCCGCGCGGGAGCCTGCCTCACAGCTACTGGAGCGGAAGAAGAGAGACCCAGCAAGAACACTACATTCAAGGGCGCGACGTCTGCAGCCACCCACATGCTTTGGGGTCCGCACCAGTTTGCCACCCTGGCTTCCGTGACAGCCCTTAATGAGGTGTCCCGATTGCGGATTTCGGGCGCTGGGAGGACCTTCGCTTCCCCACTGACAAAGAGGAGAAACGAGTCCAGGTTTCGCCGCTAGAACAGACGAAACTCTAGCGTGAAGCGCCCCACCTCATCCCTGCTTGGGATGGGAAGATCCCCAAGGTTGGCCAGGATACCGGAGGTGTGTGGCCGCATGAAGCGGAGATGGGAGTCGATGAAGGAAGATAGCTACTGGGCATGCCCGGGCACCCCTTGATCAAAGCTCAGCTACCGCGCGACCCGGCCCGGCCGGTAGACTGACACCCCATGCACTTCGCCATTGAGAAATGGAATCCACCCTGGCAGAGCGATGAGGGCGGAATTGATAACCGCCCGGGATATCGAGTTGTTTCCGCCCGCGGCTGATAGAGAAGAGCGGTTAGGCAAGAGGCATTGGCCCAATCCAACTACCCCTGGAGAGACGGCGGCGTAGGGGCGCAGAACGAAGTTCCCCGTAACGTCGCACGCTTCGCTCCAAAGTGCGTCGCTGCTTGTCCCGATCCACTGCTCTGAACGATACCTGCTAGTAGACGCCAGGAAGCCCCGCGGAACGAGGGCAACAGCAGGAAAGTGCTCGAAGAAGTAGGCGAGGAGGAAGCCTGTGTGGGCCATGGAAAGGTGATCACACCTCCCAAGGGACCGCACGTGATCAGCATGGACCAAGTCCAGCTGCAGGTGAAGTAACCCCAGAAAGAGAGGGGCGAGCGCGATAGACTCCCCGCGGGATAGCAGCACCGCGAGCAGGAAGACCGCAGGTGAGGGGTTGTCCGCCGGGTAGTCCGGAAGGACAAAGTAAGATAGGAAGAAGGCAAGAAAGCCGGCCATGTAAAGCCGCCCCTCGTAGTGGGGACCAGCGACGAAGTCGCGTGGAGCCCCATCCACTACCGTCCTCGCGGGCTGAAAGTCCTTGAAGAAGAAGCGAATCCAGATTGCGAAGGAGGTTTTTTTGGCGTTCGCGGTAGCGTTCTTGTGAACGCCCTGAGCCGTGAAGATGGGGCCGGATTGGCCCAGCTTGCCCAACCTTCGAAGCTCCGCGACGTCATGCTGATCCACAGAGGAAAGGTTATTAAGGTCGAGGAGCGCGGTCCCCCGCCAAAGAAGTCGGGTGAGGATGACCATGTCCTCCAGTGAGAAGCCACTCTCACCCCATGCCCATGTAAATGAATGGGTATTGATGCTCCATCATGAACATGCATGGTTCAAATTCCTGAGGGCCACCCCCTGCCTCGAAATACTCAAGCTCCACGACAGTAGCACGGCGTCATAAGCGCCATTGGCCATCAGGATCTGCTTAAGAGCGGCATTCCCTGTGACTTCGTCGACCCATTCAGCCCAATAGGAGGGTGGCGAAGCTTGGGCTCTAAAGCGGCATTCTGAGTAAGGAAAGTCCCCGCGTTCCAAACAGAAGCGTGAGATGGAAGATGGATTGATTGGCTCTGCGTTCTCTAAATCAACGGGAGCTGTAAAACAAGTGGGATCAGACGTAGAGGGCCCCTCCACGGTGTAGGCCTCCGCCTGGGTCGAGAAAAGTTCCCCCACGGATTGAAGATATGGGGCCCTCCTCCATTGGTCCGTGGCAGGGACGGGTTCTTCAATAATCGCACCTCGCACAGCCATACAAGGTTCTTCAGGAAGACGAAAGCAAAAGAAGAAAAGATGGCTCTCGAAAGAAAGAACGGGGAAAGAAAATGACAGCTTTGACTAAGGATTGAACGGTAGGTGAAAAGGAAATGATGGGTGAAAAGGCTTATATAGTAAGCCTATTGAAGGAGCATTTATTACGACCATACACCAAGAGTCACATCAGCATGCGAGGCGACGCTGTCTATTCAGTCACCCATTGTTCCGTGGGATGGCCCGGTTATGACCGCGGAAACTTGGAATCCAGCGCGCGCGGGCGACGAACTCCCATCGACCGCGCGCGGGGGGCATATGTAGGCGCGGTCAAAGTTGATAGGTTGCAATTTGGGGACGACTATTTGACCCTCCAACCACAAGCGGACACGTAGCAACCGGAGGAATCTTTGACCAACTAATGAGATAATGACACGTGGAGCAGTGGATCATAAGGATATGTCCACGAAAGTCATCCACGGAATCGGGGAATCCACCGCGGAATTCACCCCCCGCGGACCCCACAGAGCGGTTTGAGCCGGGGCCCTGCGGGTCCCCTAGACGTCATAATTATCGTCAGACTCCTATCAAAGAGTCACCGCGGGTCCCTACCCGAGGCCTTAAGGCAAGGTTCGGGGAGGACCCCGCGGGGAGACAACGATCGCCGCAGGTCGCGACCTTGCTCCAGCGGGAATTGGGGAATCTCTTGTGGCTTGGTGGCTTGGGGTTGGAGGGTTCGCTGCGGAAAATCGTGCCTTCCCGCGGAAGAAGGTCGGCGGAAAGGCGGGTTTCCTCGCAGCCAGGACGTACAGGAGGGACACATGTCGGGTATTGATAGGGGCGCCGTCCTGGGCCTGTCCCATGCCCAGGTGCCCTATAAATACCCCTGACATTCCCAATGATTAAAGAGGACTTTTCCCAGCAAAACAGTGAGTGAGCACTCAATTTGAGGAAGGAGAACATTCTTCCTCAGAGAAAAGGTGGTGACCTCACTCACCCTAGCCCGGAAAAGTTCGAACATTGCGTAGGAAATCCTGAAATACACATTGCCTTTGTCTCTCTCATACCTCCTGCTCCTTCCCCTTCACCCCGCGAGGCTCTCTCTCCCTCTCGCTCCCATTTTGACTAATCATTGGCCAATCGTACATCTCCAGCTCACGGATAATCACATGTAAGTAGTCTCACGAACTCCCCTCATCCATAATCTGCAATCTCTTCTCTCAAACAGCGACGACGTTGCAATTAAATACGGGAAAATCTTAGCTATTCAGTCACTCATATTGCTCTTTAGTTTGAAGCACAATAAAGATCGGCTATTTCTCACCATTAGAAGACTAGATGTGTATGGAGGTTTGGCTGGTTCAGAGCCCGTGGTTTTGTCCATTCGAGTTTTATCTTCTTCCTCTTCTTGTTTGTGAAAACCAAAACAGCGAACCGACAAAACCAACCGAACCGAACCGCCTCGGGGAACACTGAACCGAGCGGTTGTCTTCCCAAAACAGTTGGTGTCGGTTTTCAATTTTCTCAAACCGATTAGTTTGATTCGGTGCAAAAATACGCAAAAAACCGATCGAACCGAACCGATTTCATTCCTAATGCAACATTAGGTTCATATGGATAGTAAATAAGATAATAAACATAAGATTTTCGTTCTGCAAAAGGAAACGTAAGTATGAGTTTTTCATGAGTCGATCATCGCCCATTTATATTGATTTCTTACAGAGATATTATTCTCTTTAATTGCAATGAGATGAATAGTTTGAATCATTGATATGGTCCCAAGAGAACATTGGAGGAGTTTAACCCAAGGTATCACTTTTATTTTTCTGTTTTCCATCTTCAGATTAATTAAAAATATGGATTAATAACAGGGGACTCGTTGATGCCTGCCCCTTTGATATGTTGTGTGATGCTAGCTAGCGCATTAATTCATTGGCTTCTTATGATTTTGCCCATTTTTCCTATGGTATAGTAAGCATTTGTTCAGTGAACCTTGAAGGCAATGAATCAAAGGTCCCCTTCAATCTTACGGTTTTACCCTTTTTTCCTAACCACATTTTTTCCCTGAAAGATCTAACAGGCCATCTCATTAATTGCCTTTGTCATTTGGAAACCAGCTACGACTCCACGTGAATCAGTACTCCCCAATAAATACCGAAGGGACAGGCATCAAAATTGAATTAGGGGGACCATTTGTAACTTATAATTACCATGCTAGATCAATTATTACCCATGGCCAAATATAAAACAAATAAAGTTTTCAAGCTATCTGGTTCCTAAATAGAACTAACTAAATGTAGGAATGCATAAAAATATAAAAAATTGGCCTAGGGTCCACTATAGCATGTTTCTAACCCACTAAAGTCCACTAATATGTATTTGGTAAGGCATAAAAGAAGCCATTTCAGTTTTTTGAAAAAGGAAGGTTTAGAAAAGGAAGGTAATTTCAAGCTCCAAAATCATATGTTTACGTAAATAATTTTCTTACCAATATGGATCTTGTTTGATAGATCTCATTGAGATCTTTTAAACGATGCAAAAAAAATTGAAAAATTATTTTTCATTTTCGTTATATTTGAGTTTGAAATTACCTTCTTTTTGAAAAAGAAAGTTTTTGGAGAAAGCGGAATGGGGCAGAAAGTCCACTACATTTAAAAAGAGAAATATTGCCTTACAGAATTATCTTTCCATTCAAGTCCCATCCGTTTAGCCCATTATCCATTCTTCTTGTGAAATCACACCAATCACGGCAGTGATGTTGGAATTTTGCGACAAAGAGAAAGAGGGAGTTTTGCGACAGCGAGAAAGAGGGAAGATCACATATAACGTTATCTACTCGTTTAACAGTTCACATTTTACGTTAATATGTATATAATGCCACACAAGTTGAAATCGCTGTAATATCTCGCCAAAAACAGTACTTTCACTGATGAATGCCCATTAAAACGGGAGAAAATTTAACGACTGGACAGACTATCAAACAGTTGAAAGCACAAGCCTAAGGACTTGGGCCTTGTTCAGCTAAATAATCCAACTTGGATTATTTTTTGTTCTCATTCAATTTTTTTTTTTTTTTTGCATTTGTTAGATTTTCGTCAATTTTTTGAAGATTATTACTTCGTCATGACGAAAAGAATCTAAAAAGTAAAAAGTTACGATCAAAATCCAATGTTTTTTTTAATAAAGACGAAAAAATTGGCTTATTTTTGCCTTCATTCAAAAAATTTGGATTTGTTAGTTTTTCGCCAATTTTTTGAAAATTATTGCTTTGTCATGACGAAATGAATTTAAAATAAAAAATTGATCCTGTGTTAGGATTTATTTGAATTTGAGGATGACAAAATAAATTTTCAAACCGACCAGAATGAGCACTCAAGTACTTACAAGGGGAAGGACCCCTATTAAAGTTCCCCATCTAAAAATAAAAAATTACGATGCCATTGGCAATTATTGGAAAAAAATTTCAATGTCGGGTGGGTACCACATGGTATGCGCTTGGCGCCATTGCATTTTTGGACGGCTCTGATTTAGAGAGAGAAAGGGTTGGGGTGAGATCGAAGAGAAAGAGGGTTTCAATCCGAGCCGTCTTAACAATTCGAACCGTCCAAAAGTGTATTTGACGGTCCAAATGTGCTGAGCGGATACCACGTGCAATATACCCACTTGGCACCGAAACATTATTGACCATGTAAGGTACAAATGGTCCCCTTAATTAATTCAATTTGGATGCCTACCCCTTTGGTACGTTGTGGAGTGATCGATTCACATGGATCGATAGGAAAAATACTAGATAAGGCACTGAAGCAGCTGATGCCATGGAAATGAGGTGTGGATGACCTCCTCCTTTATTAGAAAATTCAGAAAATCAGGTCCCTCCTTTATTTTGATGCCCTGTCATATAATTAATACGACTTTACCCTTTTTTCCAACCACATTTTTTCCCTTCCCTGAAAGGTCTAACCATCGCATTTATTATTGCCATTGTCATCAGGAATCACTCCGGCCCCAACATACCTATCGAAGGGGTAGGCATCAAAATTGAAGTAAGGGGACCATTTGTAACTTACCATGCTAGATCAATTATTACCCATGACCAAATTAATTCAAACAACTATTAGAACTAACTAAATGTAGGAATGCATAAAAATACTACTTTTGCCTTTTTTATTCGATAGTACTACTGTTCTTCCTAAAAAAAATAATAAATTAAGTAGCTTTTCTATTACAATCTATTCCCAAATTTTGTTGATTAATTGTCATGTCTATATATGATGGAGCCAAATAAGCTACAACCGGTAAGAAAAAAGAAGGGATTAAATAGGAAAAAATCTTAGTTGTTAAAATATAGATGTTTCCTGAATGATAAGCCCTTGCATAGATGTCAATAAAATATTGACAATGAACAATTTTTGCACTACAAGAAATTTGGTTTTTCGAGACGAATGAAAATCGTCACAAATTACATGTTTTTTCCTTCTTCACAAATAATATGGGTGAAGAAAAACTAGTATGGATGATGAAATTTTTTTTGTCGACTAAGGGTCGTCAAGGATTCTCACCTGGTGATGAATCTTTTTTTCATCTCCTATGGTACCTTTTAATGATGAATAATAGGTGACAGCTTTTTCCTCGCCTATGGCGTTTTTTGACGACGAAAAATTTTGTCACCAATTATTCATTTTGGCGACTAAAAATTTGTCACAAAAGACGTTTTAATATGCGGAAAAAATCTAATTTCCTTGCTCCTGCTGAGTTTCATATGGGAAAAAATTCGTCATTAGTACTTACCTTTTTCTAACAATTTATTCACTAGGATTGTCATGTCCAATTATGCAGCCCGATAAGCTACAATGGGTTAAAAGAGGTGATAATTATGACAAAATCGTAGGTGTTGTAGATACCTCCAACTAGCACGATAAGGCCTCTAACAAAAAAAGAAGAAAGATCTTGGCTTCTACCCGAGATTTTTGACAATTCATCTCAGTTTTGAAACTGTGGTCTATGGGCCATTATTGTTTCTACGCTACTTTTTATCACGGTTTTTAATCGTGATAAAATCAACATAAAACCAAGATTGAATGACTAAAAAAAGTCGTTCTCTAAAAATGAATGATTCTGATTATTTTTGTTGAACCTGTGCCGAGCTACCAGCATGCGCTTTTAACATTGAAAAAAAATGAAGTTGTTCTAGCTAGTTTCTAGTGAATGATATGATAAGGCAATAAAGACTGTGATCACATCACACGGCATACGCGTGAAGTCATTACTCATGAGAATGAGGTATAGATGACTATTAGGAGTTGTGAATCGGCTAAAGTTTTCAGGCCGTGAAAAGTGAAAACAACGGCAACTTCTTCCATTATTATGTATCAAGTCTCTCGTCTTTTGATATCATAGAATTGGTACCCTGGAATCTCCTCTATAAATGATAGGACTTCAATATATTTCTAATTTCATTCAACCAAAAAGAGCTACTGCTCTAGTTGTACATAATTTGTAAAGAGTGGAGAGAAACATTATAAGAAATATTTTTTCTAAATTTAATTCGTTCAATATTAAGCTCAATCCCTTAATTGATAAATAGTCTTTGAAAAAGCGCCATATTTTATGTCCGATGTTTTGGCATCTGCTATAATTATGTACCAATGACCAGTATTTGGCTAGCTAATTGTGTTTAGGAAAAAACTTCATACCACAAATTTCGAGACCACCCTCGATTAAACAAATCCAAAATGTATGTGATTGTTTTAACACGTCATTTGTGAAAGAACTCGAGATTGATTTTTTAGGTCTTCTCTAGTGAACAACATTAAGAGCATAGTTAATTTGCTCAGAACTAGCTGACTTGTGTCAGTTATTGAATGTATTTTTCACGTTTTTGTAATCTAATAATGTTGTTAAAAGTTGAGTTGGCATTAGCCAACATTAGCTGTCACACTAACTGTAGTTCCTGCATTGGCAATGGAAAAGAGGGTGAGGAGGAGAGAGAAGAGAAGGAGGCAAATCTCTTTGCGCGCCCCCCCTGACATACCCCCCCCCGACCCCACCACCCCAGACCAAAATACCCCCCCCCCCCCCCCCCCCCCCCCCCCCCCCCCCCAATTATTCAACTCAGTTAATAATTGAACAATTTTTTATTTTCCATTTTGTTACTTTTATATCTTTTTTCATTTTTATTTATTTAATATTATTTAAGTGTTCCAATTTTCAATCCGGTTGAATCGATGCAAAGATCTTGTTTTATTTATCATTTTGTCTTTAATGGTCATAATGAATTTTTAGCTCGAAGGTCTATCAACAAGTACCCTAAGACTTATTATTTAGTTTTAGGTTTCTCTTAAGGTATTCATTGAAAAGCCTTAGAGCCAAAAATTCATTACGATCATTTAGGATGAAATAATAAGAAAAATAAGATCTTCGCACCAGTTCAAATGAATTAAAAATCGGAACGCTTAGTTTTTTACTCTTTATATGTATTTTTAAATTATTTCATATTATATACGTGAGTAAATAATATTACTCTTATTTTTTTACTCTTAATTTTTTACTCTTATTAAAATTTTATAATTCTTTTATGTTATTGAATTTATTAATTTTGTATTTATTTATATCTTTTATCTATTTTATTTCTACAACTTATTCAGATTTCCTTTTATCTTCTTATCTTCAACTATGACCACTCATTTAGATTTTCTTTTTATCTTCAATTACAGCCACACATTCAGATTTTTTTGTTATCTTCTTATCTTAAACTACAATCATTCATCCATCACCATTTATCCTTATATACCAGCATCATCCTTCCAAAATCACCATCTGCTTCCCATCATCACCCTCTCCCTGCTTATCCCTCCAACAACACCATCTTTCCATCATCTATCTCTCTCTCCCTTCCTCTGTCATTGCTCCTCCCTTCTTTTTCACACTGATTTCATAAAACGTAGAATATTATGGAAAACTACAACTTGTCATTTTCAGATAGTTGGTCCGTTGAGAATGATGTTCCTAGTGGGGAGGGCGTCTCCCACAATTTTCGTGATTATACACCCGAATTCACAACTGACGAGGTTAGTTATTACCGTTATTCTTATGCATATTAATTTAATTTTTTATGATTGTTCTTATGCATATTAGACTGGATCATGTTGCACTTATACATATTCTTTTTCATTGTTAATAGATTTTTCAAATCTGCTAGTTTAATTGGTGGCAAGCTGCCAAAGTGCATTCTTAGTTGTGAAAGAAGTGGAAAGTATAGATCGGCACGAAATGCAGCTGAAGGGCAATCCTCGCAAAAAAATACTGGGACAAAAAAATGTGAGTGTCCATTTCAGCTGCGAGGTATACCAAAACATCCAGCGGGTGTTATGTGGGGTGTAAGGGTTGAATGTGGTATCCATAACCATGAAACAGCAGAATATTTTGATGGGCATGAGTACCCGTCAAGGCTAACACCAGAGGAGAAAGAAATTGTGCGCGATATGGCGAACAACACAGCGCCTCGTGAAATTCTTAGTGTTTTAAAGAAAAAAAAATCGTTAAACACTACATGTGTCCAAAGCATATACAACCTCAAATATACAGATGACATAGCAGAACGAGACGGTCTAAGTCCTACTCAGTTTGTCTTGAAGCAACTAATAGAGAAAGGATACCTCCATGAATACCGTACAAATTCATACACCAACGAAATCACAGATATTGTTTGGGTTCACCCTGAAAGCCTAGACTTATTTGTGAACTTTCCGTCCGTATTGGTCATTGATGCCACATACAAGACCAACGAGTACCGGTTACCATTATTGGAGGTTGTGGGTATCACATCCACAATGTGCACTTACTCTCTCATGTTTGCACATCTTACAAATGAGAGAGTAGAAAACCTGACATGGTCCTTGAGTACTTTAAAGAGATGGATGCTTGGAAAAGGGGCATTGTTGCCATCGGTGTTTGTTACAGATCGGGATTTGGCGCTTCTTAGCGTCATTGAAGCATGTTTTCCCTCGGCACGTCATATCCTTTGCATTTGGCACATCAACCAGTGCATAATAAAGCATTGCAGAGGGGTCCTTGGTCCGTCGTTTAACGACTTTAACATGTCATGGCACTCGCTTATTAATTCAACGACCGAAGCGTCTTTCAATCAGAAGTGGAATGCCATGTGCGATGACTATAAACAACACCCGCAGCTCTTGCAATATCTTGCCAATACATGGATAAGGCCGTACAGAGATAGGTTTGTGGCAGCATGGACAAATACGTGTATGCACCTCGGAAGCAATTCAAGCCAGAGGTATAGTCACTTTATGCATTGTTACCTTTACTATTTCAATTAAGTACATTATTCTACTACATTAAAAAATATTTCTGTAACTTTCGTATTTACACAATTTATTATTATATTACAGGGCAGAGTCCGCACATGCGAAGCTGAAGCTATATTTGGGGGGTACCATGTCATCCTTACAAAAAGCTTTTAAGATAATAGACAAGATGTTGAAAAATCAGTTCGGGGACATTCGGAGGTCATTTCAGAGGTCTATCAACATCCCCCGCCATTGGCAAATAAATGACGAACTTTTTCAACAAGTAAGAACGCGCATTTCATTAGAGGCAATGGAACTCATCAATGTTCAACTACAATGCGCTGAAGATGCATCCTACCTCCAGTTCGGGTTGTGCGACTGTGCAATAAAAATTACACACGGATTGCCATGCAGACATGATCTTGCATATTACCGTTGGTACTCCATGCCAATTCCAATTCAGAGTATCCACGATCATTGGACTAGGTTGTCCATACGCGCGCCCAATGTGAATGAAGAGGGAGAACGACCGGACAGAACGTATGAAGTTATAGACAGATTACGTGGGATGGATCAATCTACGCGAGAGCACATGATAGACAGGATTATCGATATGACGGATCCATCTCAGAGCACAGTTCGAGGCCCAGCTTATAACACGGCTCATAGAGGTCGACCTACTAGTAGAGAGGAGCAAAGTGGACGACGCATTCCTTCCTTTACAGAAGCATCGACTTCATCATCTAGGGTCCAATCTAGGAGACGTGGGAGGGGCGAGGGAGTTCACAGAACTCAAGCGAACCATGCTGAATTTTCAGTTCCATTCATCCCTACCGACTACATTCAGCAGTTACCTCGAGCTTTTCAGCATTACGTTTCTCACATTAATGACGTCCGAGGCGACGGTCATTGTGGATTTAGGGCGATAGCCGCTCATATAGGGTATGGTGAAGATCGTTGGGCTCAAGTTCGAAGAGATCTCATTAATGAGATTGAACAAAATAAGGATTTACACGATGCGCTATATCCAGAAATAGGTTGGGCAGACTACCTAAAACGGTCTTTAGATTACTTTGAAGATTCGGCACCAGATGTGTATTATTGGATGGACGCTATGAGTATGGGAGTTGTCATCGCTTCAGCGTATAACCTTGTTCTGCATACATTTGATAGGGTTCCTTCAAGTTGTTTTACTCACTTTCCATTGAGATCTCCTCCAGTTCCAGTCCAAGAGCGCATTGAAATAGCTATTGCCCGTGTTGGGAACAATCACTTTGTGCAACTTTTCTTGCAGCCTCATTACCCTGTACCACCCTCTCCAATATGGTGGTGGAACAATTCATCAGATGAAGCTAAAAGATGGGCTGCTCCTTATGCAACACGAATTAGTTTGTGGCAAGAAATAATGAATACAAGACCAAGAGGGACAGGAGCAGAATTTGGTGGAAACATTGATTAGAAATTGAATTTTCATGTATTTTCATGTATTTTCACGTATTTTCACTTTTCAATGAAATTAGTACATGTTATGTTTGGTTTGATTAATTAACATTAGTACAAGTTATATTTTAATCATTCATTTATTAATTCAAATTATAGTAAGAAGTCTTTTAAAAGTAAAACAAAAAACTACTAAAAGTAAAACAAAAAAACTAGTAAAAGTTAAAATAAAAATAAAAACAGTAATTAAAGTCATTTATAAGCAAACAAAAAAAATTAGGAAAAGTTTAAAAAAACTAAAACAGTAATTAAAGTCTTTTAAAAGTATAAAAAAAACAAGTAAAAGTAAAAAAAAAAAAAAAGTAATTTTTTACTTTTAAAAGTAAAAAAAAAAAAAAAAAAACTAGCCAAAGTGAAAAAGTAAAAAAAAAACCGGAAAAAGGGTAAAAGGAGGGGCAAAAGGGGGAAGGAGGTGGGGCCGGGGGTTGTCAGGAGGGGGGGGAGTGTGTCAGGGGGGGTGCGAGAAGAGGACCTCAGAAGGAGAGATTGGGAGTACTGGCATGTGCAGAAACTTTTGACTGAAAAGATGGGAGTGCGGATAGGAGAAAAAGCAGGGTAGTAGGCACCGTTCCGTTTTCTCCTAAAACTTTTTTTTTTTTAAAAGAGGGTAATTTCAAACTCAAATATAATAAAAATAAAAAATAATTTTTTAATTTTTTAATTTTTTTTGCACCGTTTAAAAGATCTCAATGAGATCTATCAAATAAGATCCATATTGGTAGAAAATTTATTTACGTAAACACATGATTTCTGAGCTTGAAATTACCTTCCTTTTCTAAAACCTTCCTTTTGTTAAAACTGGAACGGCCTCGCAGTCTCATATATATTACTTCGTGTTTGTTTACATATACACACTTTATCTTACGCTAACATATATATTAACGATACCACTACAATGCATATTTATTCATCTCATTTATTGTTTGTTAGGTGTATAAATTCTTTATACCGGCGGTATAAACATTTTTTTTCTCCAAATCAATTGCATTACGACATGTGTCAAAACGGTGGTCCTAATTAATAAAACATGGACATGTGGCGCAATGTAATTGATTTGGAGAAGACGAATATTTACACCAGTGGTGTAAACATTTGTGCTGGTGTAAATATTTGTTTCCTTCAAATCAATTGCATTGCTACACGTATCAAAACAGTAGTCTCGATTAATAAAACATGGACATGTGGCGCAATGTAATTGATTTGGATTAAACAAATATTTACACCGGCAGTGTAAAGAATTTAGAGAAATAATTCTTTACGCCGCCGGTGAAAAAATTTATTTCCTCCAAATCAATTGCATTTCAAAACGGTAGTCCCAATTAATAAAACATGGACATGTGGCGCAATATAATTAATTTAAAGGAAACAAATGTTTACACCAGCTGTGTAAACATTTATTTCCTCTAAATCAATTGTATTGCGATACGTGTCAAAACAATTGTCCCAGTTAATAAAACATGGACATGTGGCACAATGTAATTAATTTGGAAGAAACAAATATTTACACCGGTGGTGTAAAAAATTTATTCTCATAAATGAGACCCACTTTATATACTATATATCATATAACACAATTTTTAATCAAACCATTAGAGATGCTCTTACATTGTAATGTCATGACGTCACGAAGAAGAGGAATGGATGACCTCAATGGGTGTTGAAACATCCCGTTAGCTTCTGAACATGCATGACGTTCAGGGTACATTTATTTTAGCGAAACAATTGTTGTGTGATGCTATTGCATTCATTGTCTTCATTTATTTATAGGAACAACTTTTCCAACCACATTTTTACCTCTGAAAAGACGTCTAACATAGCACGTGAATCACTCCCCAACAAGCCCCAGGGATAGCCAGGCATCAAATTTCGAGAGGACCATCCCCAACAGGCCCCAGGGATAGCCAGACATTAAATTTCGAGGGGACCATTTGCACCAAAAACTAAAAGGAATAGTTCTCATGCCGAGGATATATTCTAGCCAGTTTTTTTTTTTTTTTTATTTGTTCATATCAATGAAATTGTATCTCTCCAGTATATACCTATATCTATAATTGCACATGTTCTTCTTAGTATCTAATTACGAATCCAAACACGTCAACATGTCACCTTCAATTTGTTAGGAAAAATGGGATAAAAATGGCAAAATCTACGAAGTTGTCTTAAATGCTTCCGAAATGGCAAGGCATCTAATAGATGGCTGGCATTATGATTTTGGCATGAAGAACTTTGAGTTGTTTTTTTTTTTCTTGGGGAAAAAATTTCTAATTCACTTATACTGTGAAACCAAAGTCCAAGGACAAATTTGAGGAGCGGATGTCCCCAAGCGATTGTTCTACCCATTGTAATTTCTAAGTTATTTTGGTACTACAACAAATATTTTTTTAAAATTAGAATTGTGTTAGTCCACCTGCCCAATACCGTTTAACAATTCAACTCCAGCCCAAGAAAGATTTCGTTGGGAAAATAATTACTTTTTAGCAACCTTTTAATTTGTGTAATGTTATTTTGATTTTTAAAATTAACATGGATGCTGGAAATTGAATGCATATTTATAAATACTTGATCCTATTTAGTAATTGAATAGGTCGATTTGTTTGCTGTTATGAGCAACACTTTTTCTTATATCACAATTCAATCAAAACCTAGCTATATATATTATTCTTGAATTTCTGACTTAGGTGCCGTTCTGCTTTCTTTTTAAATTTTTATTTTCAAAAAGAAGGTAATTTCAAACTCAAATATAATGAAAATGAAAAATAATTTTTTAATTTTTATTGCACCGTTTAAAAGATCTCAATGGAATCTATCAAGCATCCATATTGATAGGAAAATTATTTGCGTAAATACAGAGTTTTCGAGAAAAGAACAAAGTCTTGACTGATTTAAACGCTGCATCAAAAGATAAAATAGAGTCATTAAATATTGAAATTGATAATGCCAATATTCTATTTGAGCGTTTGAATACAGGTTCCAAGAAGTTAGACAAAATTCTTGATGTTCAAAGGCCAACGAGTGACAAAACAGGGCTTGGATTTTATGAAGCTTCGTCCTCAAAAATAGTCGGAGCTAAACCATATGAGTTGGAATCAAAGAAGGTAATGCCGAAACCCCATAGTATTGAAACGGCTAAAAATGTGATTGGAAAGGTATATAGTATTAGACATGACAATTTTGCTAAATTTATTCCAACATGTCACTATTGTCAAGTTAAGGGTCATATTAGACCAAACTGCTTTAAATTGCATGGCTATCCCACCGCTAAACATTCTTATGCCACTAACAAAAAAGGGTCTTGTGATAACTTTGCCCCTAGGTGGAACAATGGACAAATGCCTAGACCTGTTAGATATAATGATGACCACACTATAAACATGAATCTTAGACATATATCTATCGGTCAGAGCGAGAGCTCGCAGGTGAAGACCAAACCCATATGGATCAGGAGATGTGATTTGCATTGTCTTGCTACTAATACGGTTTCTGAGGCTAGAAAGATTAACATGTGGAATCTCAATGGTGGTTATTCGCGTCATATGTCTAGCGATACATTCGGTTGGGGTATGCCTCATTGATTGAGTGTTTTTTCCTTTTTCCTGTTTTACTTAATTAGTAGTGCTATGTTTTATTTCTCAGTTGAGTAATCTATTATTATTGTTTTTGTGTGTCTTTACTCCTAGTTTTTGTTGAGTTTTAAAGAAAATCCAAAAACATTCATATATACAAAAATTCTTTAAATTTTTTTTTTTTTGGGGTTATAAGCATATTTTTCAAGGATGAGTAGTCAGCCATGGGACTCAAATAGATGTACATTTTTTAGAATGCATGCACATTTCTTGCTAATTCCACTCATGAGATATATTTGGATATTAATTGCACTATGCCTTATGACTATATGATCGCCACGTTTACACGTCAGGATTAGAGAGATTATTCAGATTGGATAGTTGGTTCTCTTGTCCATGTGTATATCTCATTTTGTTTCCTCGGTGATTTACCTTTTGGCATCTTGGTTGGATATGATGTTCTCTTGGTTTTGTTAAAAAAAAAACCCATATATATAAGAAAGACAAAAGTCTATTTGTGAGATCTTAATGCTTATCCGGGCATTCATTGAGTACCGGACAATTGGGGTGAGGTACTCTCCCTCTGAGCATTCATGTCACAAAATGGATAGACTTTGTGAAGGCTTCCGTGTTGGACCACTCGCTTAGTAACCGGGGATTGGGTATGAGGTACTCTTATTTCCAATATTCGTCTCACAAGGCAGTGGGGTAAAAATACTAAAACACGTGTATTTGTTTGGAAGATTCAATTAAAATTTATATGGCAAAATACTCATTGGTTGAGGGGGAGTATTTAATTGTTGAGGGGGAGTTTGTTAGGCCTTGGGATGTCATTTGTATCATCATGCCTGGTTTGACTTCATGGGAGGAAGGATGGTTGTCATTCTCATGGAACACGAGAAATCTTGTATCCGAAGATGGTGGTCTTAATATTTCTGACGTGCCACACACCCACTATTGTCATAGTCTCATATTGCATGTTGTACTTAATTTCAGATTTCTTCATGCTTGGGATGCATACAAGTTTACTCATGCATGTCAAAAACTTGTAGTGACATTTATTGATTCTCATGGTTGAGTATTCATCTCTGCATCCATGCGTTTGTCTTCCCCGAATTTTTTTAAAAAAACAAACAGAGTATTTTTAGTCCTATAAAAATTTTCCGTTTTGTTTTGGGCTCTAAGGTTGTGTCTCTTTCATACTCCGTAGTTACTAGAGCATCCATATAAAAAAAATGAGCTCTTTTTGACTAATGGGCCATACTCTTTTTGAACTCTACTTATTTAAAAGCAAAATGCTTCTTTTGAGTTCAATTATTTTATCACACGGGCAAGTCTTTCATGACCAAGATGAGGGTGCTCCTCACTCAATCTCGCTCTTCTCGGTAGTTCATATTTACTTCAACTTAAACTGGTTTAAAATATTCAATGGTTGTTATTATCTCTTGCTTCAGTGTTTTAAAACGGTGCTCTTTTATGTGTGCTCTTCCGTTGTCATTCCGTAACAAAAAGGGGGAAGAATTTATTGCTTTTGCAGGTTGAATGTGTTTTGTCATGAAAGTGCCAAAGAAGGAGATTGTAAGGTCCATATTTTGGCAAATCCCATGACAATAATCTCTTTTGATTTGTAGCCCGTTAGTTGAGTTGTAATTTATTGTGTTTCCTTTCTAGAGCATTTGTTTTAGGAAGTATATTGTGTAATTGAGAAGTAGAGATTATTAAGGCAATTAGAGTGTAATGAAATCAAGGTGTCAAGAGGATTTCGTGCAATCTAACATCTTGATAAGGAAATGGAATCAAGAAATCATGGATCTTCGTGGAAGGAAACGTTGTCCAGAAATGGTGCTCGAGCAACTCAAGTAAAGGTATTAGACGGTGCTCGAGCATCCTGACTCCTTGCCAGCAGTCTATTTATATGTGACTTGTTAGCATTTTCTGAATACCAATATATGAGAGTTGATTCCCTCTGCCTTCAACACTGAGACAATACCGAAAGGAGGGTGGAGATTATCTCTTGGAGTAACACATGATCTGGTGATCATCAATCTTTTTGAAAAACTCCAAGAGTTCTTTCCAACATTATTTCAACTACTTGAAATATTCTTCCGATGGATTCTGGAAGTATATCGGAGGACTTGTGGATTCAAGGCGTGCGGCAATCAACCGCTTGGTGCGATGTACGTGGATTCGGCAACTCGATCTTCAGTCAGTCGGTGAGGATTCACGGTTGTTTTAGTTAAGATCGTTTTGTAACTGCACAGTAATTATTTTTAGTGGTTAGATTTCCTCTAGTGGTTTTTGCCCTTTTTGAGGGGTTTTCCACGTATATCCTTGTGTTCATCGTTTATAATTTTTCAATGCCTATTATTCTGCTTGTTGAGTATTTAGATAGCGAAAAAGGAATTTTCAGTAGTCATAGGTGTTGAGAAAGAGTGAGCAAGAGGGAGGGGTGGGGTGTGGGGAGCGGTTGAGAGAGAGAGACGTGGGGGAGTGGCGGTTGAGGGGAGAGTGAGAGAGAGAGAGAAAGATGGAGGCCGAAAGGTCGCGTCAGAGGGGGAGAAGGTGCTGGTCGTCGGTCGTGGATGAGAAGGGGTTTTTAAAAATAAAAAAAAAACAGGTCGTGAAGGAGTATTAACTGTTTTAGGTGGTTTTGTTTTTGTGCTTAAATGTCCAAAATATCCTCACAATTAATTATTTTGTTTTGTGTGTTTTTTTTAAGAGAATATTTTTGGGAAAGGGAAATACATGACAGGGCAGACACCAAAGTGGTGGTCCCCATTTATATATTAGAATAAATTACTCATTTAAACCACCCAAACTTGGTTAATAGTGTACGTGTGTGTATTACGGGGCGGTTTCGGGGACATCTAAAAAAGCACCCCAAATATCAATCTCATAGTTTTTGATCAAATTTTTATGATTTGAACTGTTCAATGTGTTTAAAATGTGATTTTTAGGGTGGCTGCAAGAAATTAGCAAAAAAATATGGCCTGAAAATACTTGTTTTGATTAATTTTTAATTGAACCGTTTATCAAATCGAAGCTAAAAATTGTTCAGATCAAGCATTTCTCGCTCATTTTTTTTGCTAATATCTCTCAAGTACCCTAAAAATCACATTCTGATCAAATTGAGCGGCACATTGAGTGGTTCAGATCATCAAAATTCGATCGGAAACTTTGGGGTGTTTTTTTCAATGTTTTTATAGGTGTTCCTGGAACCGCCCCGTAATATTTATAAAGCAATTGCCAATTAATTTAGGTTTGAATCTTCTAAGGAATCTAACAATATTATAAGAATTATTACTGTTATTATTATGATGATAGTAGTAATAATATGCAGTAACAACAATACACCGATGAAAATGGATGAGCCCTCTATGTATAGCTAATGCCAGCAGGAGGGGGTCTCTGCATTCTCAAACGCAGAACAATCTTAAGCCCCTTTTCAGTTTTCACCCCAGAAAAACACTGCCCAAATCACGACAAATTGCTTTGTCGATTTCATGGATCCAAAGCAATCCTCCGACCCAACACTTCATGACCCAACA
>WJXA01000335.1:0-57957 GCA_014282245.1 Rhododendron simsii
CCAACCCGCGAAGCACACGACCATGCATGCACACACAGACACACATACACACAAACGCAAACACAGAGGGATAGAGATGCAGCCTGCCTTGTTAAGAAGTGACTTCTGGCTAACACGGAGCAGTAGTGCAGTAATTAATTCTAGAGTCATGTAGTTAACAGTAGGAAGCTTCTTCAATATATTTCTCATCACACGTATACTTGAGCGGGCACCTCTGATTTCCTGAGATAGCTCAAAAGTGGCCAATGGTTCAGGAAGACTTGCAAGGTAACACTTGGCCAGAGCTGCAATATCAACAGCGTTTATCCCCTCCGGCAGTGATGCATTTGAATCTGCAAAATATAAAGAACACCAGTTGATAAACAAGATCAAACAAAACTATGTAAAACAAAATATGACATTAGAATGTTCTATAAAATCGTTAATTTACACACCCCCCAGCCAAAAAAAAAAAAAATTGACATTAGAATGTTTACCTTGGTTGTATGATGAAACCAACTGCTGGATAACCTTTTTGTCTCCATCAGACTTAAACAATTCAGGTGAGTTTAGCCCTAGATGAGAAAAAAACATGAATGTGACAATGAGAATGAGCAACTAAACATACAGTAAGATGGAGTAAACTATATTTGCATACAGTCTAAACCAAGTACCTGATAATATGAGAAAATCTGCACATGTGACCAAAATATGGGGAATAGGTCTGCTGGACTGTTGTCGCTGCACAGTAACCTCAATTGGAACTCCAAATACTGAGGGCAAAAGCAAAATGTTACAACTTCTAATTGAGTTGGAATGACAAAAATACACATCAGTGTGTAGTCCATAAAATACTTGGCAAGACTAGATGCTACGCAAGGTGTCAGCATTTCGGGTTGCCCCAACATCTTTGACGTTCTTGAAACTTATAGTTCAATGGTTGTTATTCAAGGAGAGGACAAGGGAAAAGCATGCATGCATGCAAAAAAAAAAAGAATGTTTCGAGAAATGAGGCATCACAGGCTTCCTTGAGTATGGGCATAAAAGAAAATTAGCAGAAAAGTTACAATCTTTCAGGTTAGCAGGGAAAATGCCAGCACGACGTCCATTGCTGAACAACTAATTTGCTACCAAAAGTCTACAAGAACGGGTTTGGGGGGGGGGGGGGGGGTGCGGGGAGGGAGGGACCCCTTCAAAGTAATGCCAAGTAACGTCCGGACTTATAACCTCTTTGGTGATTAGGTCTTGTTACTTTGCCCCATAGAGATCCTTTTCATTCTGTATTGAACTTTTGGTGTTTTTAGTCTTTTTGCTTATACAAAATATCAACTTACCAAAAACAAAGGTTAGTTGCTGGCACCTGCAAAGCACAGGCAGTAAAGTAGAATAACATGTAAATTCTGACCGTCCTCAATTGTTTGCTAAAACATCTCATGCCAAAGCAGTCATTTCCTGCTCTACTCACTACATATCCAAATCCGAGGTTCCCTCCTTCCATGCCAATCTTAGAAAAGTTGAGAACTTGAGACAATTATTTAACTATGCTAAAATGCCAACTGATTAGTAAACATATAGGGTACAAAGAAATATAGAAATCAGATGATAAGGAACAACTAGATTTTCATTATGTAAGAGTGGTGGCAATATTTTGGCTTTCTTTTCTACTTCTTCAGTCTATACTCCAATAATAAAAAATCTACGTGAGACTTCTTTTGACACAATAAAAACTGAGTGACCAAAGCTTTTGAAGGATGGTGATAATGGGGAGCAAATGCAATTAACTGTCAAGCTCTTCGAACATCCATTGCTTGAGTATTTTTTTTATTCTCCATGCCAAGATAAGATTAGAATAGAACTGGAACATAGAGGTGCATATAGAAGCCTCAACAATAATTTATATAAGTTGCCGAGCAAAAAAAAATAATTGATATAAGTAATAACTATCATTTGAACAAGTTGTAAGAAACTTACCATCGGTGCTTGCAACACCCTGCAGAATCAGAAAGGCAAAATATAAGAATTCTTAAACCTGCAACCACATTCAAAAAGGGGAAAAGAAATAGGAATTACATACCTTCTGCCATCGCTCAATATCTGTTAACAGAACCTTACTTTTCTGTGCAGTTTTCTTTGCTACCTGAACCAAAATTCAAACTCAAATATGTCAGACATCATCTCAAACAACAAGTCTAGGTTTTTATTAGAATTATAAACAAACATAAAGTAAAGTTGTGCATTTTAGTTTTGAAATCCATGTCAAAATAGTACTTTAATATGAAAGAGATTAATTTATACATATTCTCACTGTCACTGAATTTGGGGTTATAGCAGCATCCGTTTAATTCAGCTTCAGTTGATCACCTCTTTGTTTAACAAGTACCGAAAGACAAGTAACGTATCCCGAATTACCTCTTCAACTTTCGACTTTCCAACTACAACCTTATCTTTGGTTCCTGAATAACTCTTCCTGAATATCATGCCAGTGGTAGCAGCTGCAGAAATAAGACGCTCCTGCATGGCATGCTTCGTAGATGGCTCCCGAAGAATAGCCCATCGACTTTTGACAATTGACCCAACTTTTCCTGCCACATCGGCAACATTCCCTTTCGCATCCTTTGCAACCTCACCCACAAATGTCCCCGCAGATTGACCAGCTTCTTTAAGCTTCACACCTGAATTGAAAAACTTAACAAATACAGTACTGAAAATGAAAACAAGGGTAAAAAAGAAAATAAAATTCGAATATTACCCATAGATTACCTGAAGATGAAAAGAATCCACTAGCCTTCTCTTGCCACTCAGGTGAGATAGCTGACGGCATTGAACCGACACCCAAGACCAAGATTAACTCCAAAAGCAACCAACGAGATTTGTGCTTCAGAGGATTACCAAGACACTCTGGGCCGGACCTACCAGAAAGGTCGGAAAACATTAGTTTTACTATTTCAATCCATCTTTTCAAATAATACCTGAAAATCCATGACCCAATTTCTCATACGTCTAGTTGCCTTCTAAGTCTTTTTTTTTCTTTCCCTTTCCAGTTCCTCCTTTTTCTTTTTTCCATTTCCCCAAATATTTTCTGCCGAGGGTCAGGGAGGGGAGCCAATGTTGATTTTAGGTTTGGAACATCAAACACAAAGAACTCTTCTATCTTCAAAGTAAAACATCTATTTTCTTAAGCTGAGTAAGACTTAACACTATTATCCTTCCAAAATACAACTAAGGGCAAAAGATTACAAATCTTTATTCTCTCTCTCTCTCTCTCTCTCTCTCTCTCTCTCTCTAGGTATATCAATATATAATTTTCATACTTTTTTATTTACATCTCCAATCAACTAAAAAACAGAGGGTAAATCAAGAATCACTTTAAAGCACATGTATCAGTACATCACATGTTCCTCACGTTAATCAACATCAAGGAATTCTCTTATAACAAGAAAGGCTGCGGGCATCCTATATCGATACTCAGTTCAGAGGAAAAGAACTAAATAAATTAACAGAAAACACAAACCACGCCAACTAGACCAACTTGCCTTCGTTAAACTGAACCTTTCCCATCACACGAGGAATCAAATCATGCACAACATGATAACAAAACGAATTCGATAGTAGATGAAAAGATCGGCAGCAACTAAACCCTAATTTCCAGTAAAGACTGCGTGGCTGCGTTAGTCTTACCTTCAGAAGTCGCAAACGATCGAAGCCGTAGGAGAGTGGTGGAGAGACAAGTAAAAGGGTGGAGTCAGCCTTGGACGATGAGAGAGAATACAGAGAGAGAGAGAGAGAATTTTATTCGAATGGGCGATGAGAGAGAATCGAGGGTCGCATGATCGCATCACTGAGTTGGAGATGGAATAAAGATACGGTACGCCGATTCTTGCGGCATGCCAGTCAAATTAGCTTTCGGTGCGACCAACGGCATCTAGCCACGTGGATACTTCGAAAGGAACTCAGAGAAAGGTCGCGTGGATCCCACTTCTGTAGCGTTCCAACGGATATAACGGCTCTGCGGGTGTTACGCTGTTTTGAATCTTTTGATTAAATTAATTCTCCCCTTCTTCCTTTTTTTTGACCGGCTATTCACAGCCACGTATTTTCTCTCATAGCCCACTATATTTTAGTAAGTGATTGTTGAAAATCATAAATAGCATTTCGGTAAATAGCTGTTGAAAATAAGATTATATTTCGATAACTACATGTCGAAAATATATTCAATTTTCGGTAGACAACTGCCAAACATGAATTTTCGGTAAATAGCTATTGAAAAAAATATCACATTTCGGTAATTGGATGCTAAAAATGTATCTCAATTTCGGTAACTAACTGTCGAGTCTAATTGAAAATTTTTAACAGGCTGTGGGAGAAAATACGTGGCTACGAATAGCCGTGCCCTTTTTCTTTCTTTTTGTTTTGGGTAAATTATAGTTAACCCCCTCTAACTATGCTCATGGACACTTTATCCCCTTTAACTATTTTTTTGGCACTTAACCCCCTTTAACTAATGGAAACGCATAACCGAATGACTTCCGTGACAGAGAGGATGAAAGTTACTGTTTTGCCCTCTATTGAAAAAGGCACGAATTTAAATTAAGATCACAATAGATAATTAAAAAAAAAAAAAAAAACAAGATTACAAACCCCAATCAATCAAACAACAAAGGAGGAAGATTCCAATCACTCTCAACCTTCACACCCTTCACTCCTTCGCCAGACACCATGCCCTTCACTCCATCGCCACGCTTCACTCCCACTTGTACCGCATGGCCGTCCTAGTATTCCGCGATTCCCCATCCTCCGTTGCTATCCGCTCCGTCGATGCCGAGACCCTCTCCGACTGCTCCATCATCGACCTGTGCAACGACTTCAAGTACTTGTATCCCCACGACTTTCACAACTTTATCTCCTCTCCGTCTCTCTCTTTGCAAAAATTCTTCTTTAATCGCTAAGCACGATTTCCCGCTTGATCCGTCGTTCGTCAACAGGTAATGTTTTCGCATGCAATTCTCTCTTTGAAAAAATTCTATCGTTTCTGTATGTGGGCTAATTTTATGTGCCGATTGAGTTTTCTGTCTGTTTGGCCGATTCGACGGTAGGGGGAGGAGGGGTTGCAGAGGTTGTGGCGATGGCGGATTGGCGAGGGCGGATGAGGGGTGACGGTGGGAGAAGGCGTCGAGGAGGCTGTTGGTGGACATGAGGGACTCACGGGCGGAGATGGAGAGGTTGAGGAGGGTGGCGGGCCGGCGGCGGCGTTCTCTGGAGAATTTGGGGTAATTTGTGTAATACACACACATATACGCTTATGTAGATGTGGAGAAGACAAAGGGCAATTATGTCTCTAAATTTCAGATGATAGGGCATGTGAGTTGCATATGATCATTTGCCATCCAATTTGTAACAGATAGCTAACGGAAGTACCATTTTCATTAGTTAGAGGGGATTAAGTGCAAAAAAAAAAAAAGTTAAAGGGGGTAAAGTGCCTGCGAGGCACAGTTAGTGGGGGTTAACTATAATTTACCCATTTGTTTTTAAATCGCCGTGGAGTTTTCATTAAGTTTATGCTAAACCAACCGAGTAGCTTGAGAGCTTAGCTCGGCTCGAACTCAAGTTTTTTGCTCTTTTAGTAACAAAAATTGAGCCCGTTCGACAAAAGCTCGATTTGATAAGGGAGGTTTGACTCGATTAAAGAGACTCATTTAATGACTAAGCTCAGCTCATTAAGACTCAAACCGAACT
The DNA here is from genome assembly GCA_014282245.1 of Rhododendron simsii. NCBI lineage: Eukaryota > Viridiplantae > Streptophyta > Magnoliopsida > Ericales > Ericaceae > Rhododendron > Rhododendron simsii. The sequence goes on from WJXA01000335.1 coordinate 5,713, forward strand.
CGACCTCAAGTTTTTGACTCGTTTAGTAAGCCCTAGTTTGGCATTATAAGCAATTTGCATTTGTTAGTTTTTTTTAAAGGATTACTGATTTGTTATGACTTATGACGAGAGGAATCAAAAATCAAATTGGATTTCAAAATGTGGCATAAATTTCTGAAACAAAGTTGGATGATTTGTAAACGTCCTTACCGGTATCAGATTGAGATGATTTTTTACGACCCTAAACAATATATTTTGAACAAAATGAGCGGCTCCGGTCATCTTTGTGCGACCCAAAATGAATCTGTACGCGGCGGCTGCACGGGATTTGCTGTACCGACTACCCGTGGCACTAGTGTTACTTGTCTTACATGCAAGTATGGGGAATCTAAGAAGAATTTTTTGAAAAATACTTTTTGAGAAGTAAAGACAACAAGGCATAAAATTTTGAGAAGCTATTTAAGTTCACTTGGCTTCTAATGGCACATATAAACAAAACAATCAATCAAATAATGGAACATATGAATCAGCTCATAGGCTAAGATAATAAGTTCATGCAACAGAAGTTATTTCTTTCCCCTGTCAAAAATTTGCTAAAGCAGTAATGTCTAATGAGTACAGCTTCACCAACGTCCTCAGTTCTCATCCATTCAATCTGCGAAAACTTTCCTACCAACAATTTCCCAGAACAGAACCATTCTCTTACCCCACAATTCTCTTCCAAAACCAGTGCTCCCTCCACACTCTATCCACCTGTTCAATTGGCACGTTTTTAGTCTCTGGCAAAAACAAGTAAACGAACACGGTCATGAACACGACCCATCCCCCGAAAAAGAAGAAGATCCCAGACTTCATATGGCAAAGCATGGCCAGAAAAGTCTGAGCAATAATGATAGTACAGAGAAAGTTGACTGCCACCCGAATAGTCTGACCAGCTGATCGTATCTCCAGCGGAAAAATCTCGCTTGGAACTAGCCAACCCAAGGGACCCCACGACCACCCGTACCCAGAAACATACACACAGATCAAAAGCAACAGAGGCAAACCATACCCTTTGCTCACTCCACCGTGATCCCCTAGCTGAGTCGCCAATATGCTTCCAACAGCTATTTGTGAAACCACCATTTGAATCCCCCCAACTGTGAACAGAACTCTTCGCCCAAATTTATCAACTATCAACATCGAGATGAAGGTGCATGTCATATTTACAGCTCGTATCACAACGGCAGACAAGAGCGAAGCGCTTTCGCCTAGACCCGTTGTTCTGAAAATTATAGGAGCGTAGAAGGCAATGGCGTTGATTCCGGTCACCTGTTGGAAAAACGGAATGGCTATTGCCATGACAAGTTGAGGCCTGTATTTTCTTTTGGTTATTTGAAGGAATGGGTGTGCGACAGTTTTCGATATGGTGCTTGCATTTATGAGGTCGTCGAGTTCAGCTTGGACGTCTTCTGTGCCTCTGATTTTTTCCAAGATTGATCTGGCCTTTTGGTGGTTGTCAGTTCGCTGCATTACGCTGTTGGGTGTTTCTTCAAGGAAGAGTGCTCCTAGAGTTAGAATTGCAGCCGGCACCCCCGCTGAGGCCAGGCAGATTCGCCATCCCCAATCACTTTCCATCTTTTCGGTGCCGTAGGTGATAAGGTTTGCTGATAGAGCCCCTATGTTGACGCAGAACTGGAAGCCATTGCTGAATGCTCCTCTGTATCTGGTTGGGGCCATTTCTGAGAGATATAGTGGGACTGCCTGATGAACAACAGGAGTACAAGTTCATGTAAATCAGATACAGATGATGCAAAAAAATGCCGTTTTCTTCCTTCGGCCTACTAGTGATCAGGTGGGGTGAGGCTGCTTACATCGTCTATGCGGCGAGAGTCTGGTGCAATGTGCTACAGATCAAAACTAAATGAATCCTGGCCATTTTTATTTTTGAATTGGATATAGTTTCTTGATCCTAATTCTGAGACCGTAGCACAGCTTTTCAGAAAACTACTATTTTATAGGAATTCAACTGCTTGGAAACTCCTCCAAAATATCGTTTTTTAGGTAAGTACCTACTCCTAATCCTCCTCCTCTAAAATATTGTCCTAGCACATTGTACCTGAAACACACCTCGTTCCAGTGCAAGGAATAAGAAGGGAGGTGTGGTACGTCACATGTCTCATATCACGGTCTAATATAGATAGATGTCTATGAATAATGATATTAGCGATTTAGGATACACTTATTTGTAAACATAAATATACAATAAGAGTGTTCACCACAACAACAACAACAACAAAAACACAATAGGAGTACCATAACCAAAACTCGAGTAAAACGCGTGTTTAATTGCTAAATTCACCTTTTTGGAGTCAAAGGTAACATGCTAGCGTGTGCTTCAAAACATAATCCTAAGGTCTTAAAGTTTTTTGAACGCACCCAATAGGCGATAAGGGATGGTCTTGACAAGTTCATGGTTAGCGTGAAAAGTCAGAAGCTCATCTGCATACCTGATTTGAAAACCCAAGGCCAACTCCAAGCAAGATGCGGCCTACCATTAGCACGTATATATTAGAAGCTGCACCAGCGACGAGTGCACCCACAAGATGTGCGGTTCCTCCGACAAGGATTGATGGCCGGCGCCCAAAGGTCCCGGTAAGTGACGAGGCAGCGAAGGAGGCAAAGAGGCCAGATATGTAGAGGGAGGATGTGAACAAGGTCAATAATTGGCTGTCAAATTTGCAGTAGTTGCTCACTGTGGTGTCTTCTTCCATCTTTGTGTACACGTCCGGGTAGAATTTCTTCAGAAATGTATCCATGGACGACACTCCACCTTTCTATTCACATGCATTTGTCAATAAAACTACTAGAAAAGGCTGTAAGTATGGATTCTAAGTTTATTGTTATTTGTTCAGTTTTTTCCTCAAGTAATCTCAGGAAAAAGAAGTATTACTGTATTAGTAATGTCAGAATACAATTTGAAGAAAGTCCCTTCTTTCTATGACCTGATGAAAGAAATGATGTAACATTCTTCCCTCCAACCCAATGTTAAACGGAACCTTCTAGATGACTAAAACACCTGTGTCAGATGAGATATTTGATAGGGCTCTGACACTTAGACACCTACCCACACCCGACACTTGAACCCGAGCCCATGTAACATAGCTCCAAACCTGCCCAAGAAGTATAGGTTAGACATAGCTCCAAACCTGCCCAAGAAGTATAGGTGTAATGCTATACAGCAGAAATTGAGCCTCCCTGTCATGATTTTCAGAAACCAAACACATATAAGTCTAGAACATTAACTCGAAAAATCCCAGGTCTGGACCAAACAGTAACTACAATAAACTACATTTGGAAAACACTTTTAAGGTCCCAACTATTTTGGTGCCTACTACTGCAAAGGAATCAAGCAAAATGATGGGGTCAGGGGTAGATGTTGTGACTTGGATAAGTGTGGGCTCCACCCAGGTGCTGCGGTTTACTCACAGCTGACAAATTTGTGCTAGTAATTCACGTAAAAATTCAGCCCGATTAGACACAGGTAGCCACACAACCAGATCATGTTTTTCTTACATAATAGAAGACTAGTTCAAGTTTGATAAAGCTTGATAGAAAGGTGGAAGTCAAATGTGCTTCAATCAAGTGGCTACCGATGACCAATCAACAAAAATCTCTACATGGATCTCCCACACCATGAGTCCTACCTATAACCGGTTCCAATCAAACCGCCGAACCATGAGTCCTACCAATAACCGGATCCAATCAAACCACCGAACCGTTCGTGGGACATGGAGCCCACACTAACCCACATCAACCTATACCTGACCCAACAAATGATAACCCTTGGTTGGATTTCCCTTCCCCTATCTTGAAGTACCCTTTGTCAATATTTCAGAATAATTTTTTTTTTGCCTATAAAAAAAATAACAAATGATAACCCATCATGCTGTTAATGCTGCAAACAATACCGTTAATGCTGCAAAGGGTACTGACCAAAAATGTTTTTGCTCAATCCGATAAATAAAAGTGTTTCATCCAATCGTCCAATGTTTCTTTCAGAGTCCAAGATCCTTAATTGTAAAAGAAAAATTGATCGATTGAATCAAACACTTACATTTATCGGATTGAGCTTAAATTCTACTAGTAAACTCAAAAAATTAAAATCAAAACGATTTGGATCATTTGGGCGAGACCCAAAAGTAGGCCCCACATATGTGGTCGGTACCCCATCTGTTTGTTCGTTTCTATCGGTACCTCTTTTCTCTATAAAAAAACAATAATTATATAACCACAGACAAACAAATACTTACCGACAATCACAAATGGGGTGGGGCCCATATACACACCCCACCCCATTTGTGAGGGTTGGAGCCCTGCTATTCGCAAGAAAGGTTTACAGTGAACTACGCAAGGAAAAACGCGTTTAGGCCCATTTTAGATCCCACAAAAATCTAGAAAAATATCCAACAACAATAATTACCTTTTCAATAAGGCTCGCATAGGGCGCTCACCGATATCTGTTTGGAGCTTAATTTTTATGGGGCCCCATAAAATAATATTCAAAAATTTACGGATATTTTTCTAAATTTTTGTGGGATCCAAAATGGGCCCATACACATACACATTTTTCCATACGTAGTTCCTGCAAATCTTCCTTGCAATTAGAATTTATGTTGTGAGTGTGTAAATATTTGTGTGATTGTGTGTGGTTGCAGCAATCATTGCAAAAAAAAATCCTACAGGATACTAGTTATATGTCCCTGCCACATGTTGGTGTGATGGGTGTGACATTTTTTTGGTTCAGTTCAGGTGGTGTTCCATTTTTGAAAAAAAAAAAGTAATTTCAAATTTAAATATAATGAAAATAAAAAATATTTTTTTAAATTTTTTTTGCACCGTTTAAAATATCTTAATCATATCTATCAAACAATATTTATATTAGTAGAAAAATTATTTGCCAAAACACATAATTTTTAAGTTTAAAATTATTATTTTTTTCAAAAAAAGTTCTTTTTTGGAACACCCCTCATTGGCCATACCGAGGAGTATAGTAATAAATAAACAAAACGCAGAGCGGTGGTAAGAATGACCTGAAACTCCGATGTCGTATCCGAAGAGAGCTCCACCCACGGCAGCCACCATACAGGACACCACCACGAACGACGTCATTCTTCCGCGGTATTTCCCAGCACTTCTGCTCTCTGCATCTTTTTTCTCTGCCGCCATGGTTTCGTCTTCAACCAAGCTCTGGCACAAAGGAGAATCCCAGTCGAAAGGGCCCTTCATATTGTCCCAGAGAAAAGAGCTAATTTCGGGATAAAGTTTACAACCGTTCTAATAGATATGCTCGTAAATTTCCGGGTTTATCAGATCATCCCGAACTTGGACGTAATACTAGGAAAAGGGTGTGCCAGATTCTATACACATACCGTGCTTTAGATTGATGTTAGCGAAAAATTATTCAATGCCCCGGGTGGCCTAGACCTCTCCTCACTCATACATTTTTATAAGAATCGAGATTAAATGTGAAAATTTCACAATAATGTGTGATATGGAAATATTTGAGACACCGCCCTGTGGTGTAAGGGCGCTGAGTAGTCTCCTCCATGTTAAAGGTGCATTTAAAGCACTTGTGAAATGTGTACTTTTCCTAGAAGTGGCGTGAACGTAATAAACACTTCTCATAGTCTTGTTGCAAATATCTTTTGAGAAACACGGGCCCAATGGGAGCAGAGGGATAGAAAGAGAAAAGGCAAAAAAAAGCCACTCCACAAGGTTGACAATTCAAACAACTAAAATGATTAGTATCCGGTCATGTTCACTTCACAGTCCACACTATCTCGTTCGGCTAAATAAATTAATTGACTTATTTTTTTTATTCTTATTTAATTTTTTTTTTGTATTTGTTAATTTTTTTAAAATTATTACATCGTCATAACAAGAGAAATCTAAAAAGTAAAAAAAAAAAAATCGAAACCTATTTTCTTTAATAAAGACAAAAATAAGCCAATAAACCAATTTTTTCGTCTTTATTCAAAAAAATTGAATTTCGATTATAATTTTTTACTTTTTAAATTTCTCTTGCCATGACGATACAATAATTCCCAAAAAATTGACGAAAACTAATAAATACGAAAAAAAAATTAAATAAAGACAAAAAAATAAGCTAGTTAGCTTATTTAGCCGAACGGATCACTATAGTCTATGTCCGATTCTGATACTCATAGCAATAAGATGTTGTGGGTTCCAAATGCATCGGACAACTACGGAACTATCTATGATCAGTGTCCGTGTAGTGTGTACGTAGTCAACAATTGTGTACTCATATACTGTGCAAACTATAACTTAGATTTCTAAAATTGACTTTTAAGTCAACACAACAAAGAGTTGATATAGATCTAAGAGAAGTGCTACTGGTACAGCACCTGCGATACAGCAGCTGTGTACAGATCTCCTTTGCGCCCGTCTCGGGTTTTGCAAAGTTGATCGGAGCCGTTCATTTTGTTCAAAATATTTCGTTTAAGGTCCCTGTAGAAAATCACCTCAATCCGATATTGGGAAGGGTGTTTACGAATCATCCAATTTTGATTCAAAATTTAGGCTAAATTTTGAAGCAAAGTTGGATAATTCGTAAACACCCTTGCCGATATCGGATTGAGGTGATTTTTTACAGAGACCTTAAACGAAGTACTCCTATTTTGAACAAAATGAGCGGCTCCGATCATCTTTGCGGGATCCGAGACGGGCGCAAAGAGGATCTGTACGCAGCTGCTGTACAGCAGCGGCTGTACCAGTAGCATTTTTGTAGATCTAATAACCATTGGTTCAGATTTCAGAATATGATACATTATCTCTTCAACTGTACAGGCCATTGAATGGAACAGCAATTGAACCCGAACAATAGAGTGAGGATTTTATCTGCTAGAAGAGGATCCTTTCGGGAGTGGAAAGGACATTTAGGACTATTGTGTGACTTTTCCGGGCCTACTTTGATGATTAGAACCCTTCAATCCTTAGAGCTCGTCAAAATGGTATGATTACTACTCTCGGTGAGCTCTACAAAGTGAAAGTTTGGATCTAAAGTAGGTCAGGAAGGACCCACATAGACGAAGACCGTTCAATCCACAAAAGGACTGGAGAGGATCCTCTTCTCTATCTACCGTTCCCATCTCATTCTTTTTCGTCCACTTTGCTCACTTGATACTCCTGCCCCACAATTCGTTTCCAAAACCAGTGTTCCCTCCACACTCTATCCATCTGCTCAATCGGCACATTCTTAGTCTCAGGCAAAAACAGGTAAACAAACACGGTCATCACTGCAACCCATCCCCCAAAAAAGAAGAAACTCCCAGACTTGAAGTGGCAAAGCATGGCCAGAAAAGTTTGAGCAATGATGAAAGTGAAGAGAAAGCTCACTGCCACAGTGATACTTTGCCCAGATGATCGTATCTCCAGCGGGAAAATTTCACTCGGGATTAAAAACCCCAATGGACCCCACGACAAGGAGAACCCTGAAACATAAGTGCATATAAAAATTAGCACCACAAAACCATACACTTCACTCAAACCGCCATGGTCCCCAAGCTGAGTTGCCATTATAATTCCAACTATAATCTGGGAAATGAGCATTTGTATTCCACCAACCATAAGCAGAACTCTTCGACCAAATTTATCCACTATCAACATTGATAGTAAGGTTCCACAAATACCTACAACCCCGGTTACAACCGTTGACATGAGTGAGGCGCTTTCACCTAGGCCTATAGTCCGAAAGATGACAGGAGCATAGAAGCCGACAACATTGATCCCAGTTACTTGCTGGAAGAATGGTATAGCTGTTGCCATGACAAATTGAGGCCTATATTTTGTCTCTAGCATTTTCCAAAATGGGGTTTTGAGGGTTTTGGACATTTCGCTTGCTTTTATCAGATCATCGAGTTCTGCTTGTACATCTTCAGTGCCTCTAACTCGTTGTAGCATTAGCTTGGCTTTTTGATGATTGTTGCTCCGCTGGATTAGGCTGATGGGTGTCTCTGAGAGGAAAAGGGCTCCTAGGGTTAGGATTGCAGCGGGCACTGCCCCCATGCCAAGGGAAACTCTCCACCCCCATCCACCCTTGATTTTTTGGGTGCTATAATTGATAAGGTTAGCCGAGAGAACACCTATGCCAAGGCTGAAGTGGAATCCATTGTTGATTGCTCCTCTATGTCTGAATGGAGCCATCTCTGAGAGATATAGCGGGACCGACTGCACGACAAGCATAGAGTATGAAATGTAAAACCGAATGTAGTGAAGAGGGAAAAAACAATTAGTTGTTTCATGACTCCCATTGTCATCCTGCTTTTCTATTTGGGTAGGTTGTGATATATTTCTGCTTCCTTGGGTAGGATATACTGTCAATACTATCATTACGCAACGCTTCTTGATAACAGGATGGACTAGGAATACAAGAGCAATAGAGGAAAATTGGTAAAACAAAGAGACCCTTCATATTTGGACTTTCTTTTTCACTTCCAGCCAATTGATGAATGTCAACTGGAAGGGAAACATTAGCTAATTACCTGGTTTGCAAAGCCAACCCCAACACCAAGCAAGATGCGACCAAGTATTAGTGTATACAGATTGAAAGCTGCACTGCCCAGAGCTGAACCAGCTAGGAAAGCAACCCCTCCAACAAGAATCGATGGCTTGCGCCCAAAGGCTTTGGTGACTGATGAGGCGAAAAAGGAAGCAATAAGGCCAGCCACATACAGAGAGGATGTGAATAAGGTCAACAATTGGCTGTCATATTTGCAGTAGTTGCTTATCCTAGTGTCTTGTTTCATCTTTGTGTACACTTCTGGAAAGAACCTCTTCAGAAATGGCTCCATGGAGGTGACTCCACCTTTACATTTAGTCTTAGAAGTTAACAAATTTGTTTCATCATTTTCACACAAGCATTATAAATCTAGCAATTCTTCAACAAATCAACTATAACAGGAAAAACTACAAAAGCTTAATGCAGTGTAATTAGTGGTGGGCATCGTGTTGTATTCGTGTCATGTCATTTCAAGTTTTGCGTCTTTTCGGGTTTGTGTCAAAACACATGTTAACATTTACGTGTCATATATCTCAACACTAACCCGACTTCCACAAAATCGTGTTGTGTTTTAGTAGACATTTTTTAAGACCTTAAGTTAAAGTATGTATATGAAATTATCCTAGGCTCCTAGCAATGTTGCGCATGAACAACTTATTTAATCCAATAACAAAAATGAGGACATTTGCAATAAATCATAATCATATAAACAATAAAACCACAAAAAATTAGTCAACAATAACCAAATCATGACATTGAAAAATGCCTTAAACCACAACTAGACATAAGTCTCAAAATTAGACGCTTTTGTATGGCTTTAGCTAAAGCAATAAAAAGGCACCAACAATTATAGAGAGTACTTCTTGATCATTTCTACTAACTTAAAGTCCCAATTCGAATTCCACAAAAGATGCCTATCCAAAACTCCAATCCGGACAACAACCAAATTCTGTGATTGGTTGTATGTGTCTGTCTCGTCTTTCCAAAATTACATGTTTTCCTATAAAAATTGACCAAACATGATTTTGGAAAATTAAATCTTCTGCTGATTGGGGAATTCAAAAGAATCAAAATTAATCTTTATGAAATCACAAGTACGGGCTATTGGTTGGCATTGCCACATTGTGTCGTGTCGTGTTTGAGTCCGAGACAAACCACTACCTTTGTGTTGGGTTCGTGTCGTATTTACAGATGTGCGCGGAATTCTCACCCCTGAGTGTAATCAATAAGGTAAGTAGGAGCAAATACATGACACCATCCAACTAGTTCTCACCTAATCCCAAAAGGGAAAACAACATTTTTTTTGTTATCTGAAGGAATGTTTTCTGTATAATGAAACTAATAGTACATAATTTGCGATCTTCACGTGGAGAAGAAAGCTGAAAGACTAGCAAGAGAAACCTGAAATTCCAATATCGTAGCCAAATAGAATTCCTCCTGTTGCAGCCATCATGCAAGATAACACAACAAAAGAGGTCATCCTGCCGTTGTATCCCCCACCCTCGCTTGCTATTGACATTCCCACTGCCATAGCTTCCACCAAGCTTCTCTCCCTTTCTCTCACTCGCAGTAATAGACAGAGAGAGAAACAACCGCAAAAAGCTGTAAAAGAGTGGAAGATAGAACAATCCCACCTCTTGACTACTAGAGATCAGCATCACTCTGTGGACAATGTGGGCTATTATGGTGGGAATGTCACACATCAAGAGGAAATTGTAGAGAGCGTGTGGGGCTGAATATATAATTTGGGAGACTTGTAGTTGTAGGCTTGTAGCCTTATGGGCTTCAGTGATCAGTTTGGGAGACTTGTAAGTGCAGCCTCATGGGGCTTCACTATCAAAGACTTGGACATTTTCTAACAAAACAAAACAAGATTAGACTAAACTAAGGAAAGCAAAATCCAAACAGTGAGTTCTTTGAACTGATATAATCCTGATAACTAAACATATCCCACAATAAATTGGGTGAGAGACTCTTATAATTTACCCAGGGAACTTATTTTCCAGTAATTTTTTTTTTTTTTTGGGGTTAAGTTACTTATTTTTCAGTAACTAAGAATAAATAGAAGATAGTAAAAATGTTCTGAGAAAAATAAACTTTTGTAACTTTGGGCATAATAGCTGATTGAAGGAATCACAAGTAGTTGGGCATAATAACTTTTAACTTGGGATATAATTGCAAGAAAACAAAAGCCAACTACATATGGTCCATGGTTTACAACCCCCTAACTTTAAGTCTGTTTCCCTCATACATTCTCAGTTTGATATCACCTTGTGAGGGCCGGCCCATACGGACTTTGTCTCTGGTTTATCGCCTCCCAATGGATGGCGTGATTCATCTCAATGATTGATCGAAGTGCGCGCAAGTTGGCCCGGACATCACAACAACAACAACCATATAGTCCCCAATCATTGGGGGTGAGGGCGGGGGAAGATTGGCCTGAACATAATGAACAAAAAAATAATAATAATATGCATGGACCATGGTGTACGTGCTTTAACGCCAACCAAGTAGGCTTATGTCTGGCTCAAGTTATGCAACGCAAATGCTCCTACTACAAAGAAAAGGGAAAAGATCGTTTAAAGTTCCCATTTTATTTCACTTATACAAAGGCCCGCACTTTAATAATAATTTCTAACACCCAACATAAACCCTAAACCGTCCCACATCAAACGAAGATTCACACATTTCCGCGAACAGAAGAAAGAACGGATTCGCAGTGTTCATCAAATTCAGCACTTACTAATCGCACAACTATCCAAAAGAATTACAAGAAAAGATAACGACAGCTAAACCTGGAAATGATCGCAAAGGCTGGACAAATCATATGTCGAAATTCGAAGACAGTGAAAGTTAAGAGAGAAGAGAATTACGAAGACACAGATGCCGCGAGACACATGAGGCGACGCAATGCGGGTAGTTCGAGTTCTGGTTCTGACGCCGGAATCTTCTCGTTGATCTTCTTCTCCTCCATAGGAGTTTTTGGCCGATTTGGCCAAAATTTGTAAACAAATTGGAAGAATACCCATATTTCCAAACGTTTTGTAAAAATATGTCATCGCTCCTTTTGAAAAAGAGTTATATGACATCGCTCCTTTTCAAAAGGAGTTATAGGATTAGGCCGACTCCTCCGTGGCAAGTCAGATCCAAGTCAGACTTATAACGCCTTTCCGCCTTTCCAAAAGGCGTGTTTTTGTATTATAGCTCCTTTTCAAAAGGAGCTATAGGTTGAGAACCCAAATACAATCAAACCCTCCCCTTTTCTCCTACTAATCTGAGATTACCTCCGAACCTGCGCGATCTCTTCCGGCCGCCCTCCATCGTGCTCTCCACCCTCTCTCATCTCTGGCGTGCTCGTTCTCTCTACCCTCTCTCATCTCCGGCGTGCTTGAGCTCTCCACCATCTGTCACTCACAGTAAGTCTCTCTCTCTCCCTTCTCTCTCTCTCTCTCCATCTTCCTTGCCATTCTCATTTACAGCCTATTCCACTTTTGGATTACTTGAACCCAACGTAAGGCAATTAAGTTTGGTGATGAATCAACAACGGGTTGAAGAGAAAAAGAAAAAAGGAAAAAAAATTTGCCCTAAACGTAAGGACGTTATGTTTCAGGAAGCGTCACGTAGCGTGGTGACGTGTTTACCTTTGAGATGTGTTGTATATTTGGAAGCTTGTAGAAAGGACGTTATGTTTCATGGTCATTTAGTTTGTATATGGTTTGTTTAGCTTTTGAGTTTGTAAGTAAGCACAGCTCTGAGAGGTTTACCTTTTGGTTTATAAAACCTATGTAAGACTTTGGTTTGTTATTAATAAAAGTTGACTTTTGCTTCCGCTGTTATGTTTTGATCCCTTTTGATTATCATTTGTTTAGGTGATATTTGATTTGTGATTTGGCCTTAGTGAGAAATCACTGGCATTTGTCATGATTAAGACCTCAAGGGGCGGGTCAGGGTCGCGACATATAGCTCCTTTTGGAAAGGGTTTAAATGGTAGCCGGATTAATATGGTTTAAATGATAGCTTCTGTACGTGGTGGAATGGGTTTAAATGATAGCTCCTTTTGAAAAGGAGCTATCTCCGTGGCGGGATAATAGGGTTTAAATGATAGCTCCTTTTCAAAAGGAGCTATCTACGTGGCGGCTTTAAATGATAGCTCTTTCTGAAAAGGAGCTATAATACAAAAACACGCCTTTTGGAAAGGAGTTATAAGTAATACAAAAACACGCCTTTTGGAAAGGCGTTATAAGTCTGACTTGGATCTGACTTGCCACGTAGGAGTCGGCCTAATCCTATAACTCCTTTTGAAAAGGAGCGATGTCATATAACTCCTTTTCAAAAGGAGCGATGACATATTTTTACAAAATGTTTGAAAAGATGGGTATTCTTCCAATTTGTTTACAAATTTTTGCCAAATCGGCCAAAAACTCCCTCCATAGTTCCTTAATGGCTCGAATTACTTGGCCGGAAATTTTGGAAGCCTCGGAGAGCTCCGGGGAACTTTTGAACACCGCGACGAGAGGGGCGTTGTAGTTGTGCACGCGGAGAGAGTGAGAGTGGGGATGGCAATGTAACGGGTTGGAGTGAATTCGTAGTCTCCGTTCCCCACCCCGCTCTTTATTCGTCGGGTCCAAGTCCTCTACGGTCCAAATCATTAGATTGGACAACACAGTTTAGTTCTGAATTGTCTATTGGTGTTGATAGATTTATGCTGTGTTTGATTTGGATTTTGAAAAGTTTTTTGAAAAATAGTAGGGGTAATAAGTAGGGGTGCTCGCGGTCCGGTTCGGTTCGGATTTTTAGGAATCCGAGGACCGAATCACTAGTCACGGTTTTTACAAAATGAAATCCGTGTCCGAACTAAAAGTCCTACGGTTCGGTTCCAATCCAATTCGTAACTCACGATCGGTTACGGTTTTATCCACGGATTTTGGCAAAAATAAAGCTCAAACTTATATCCCACACTAAAAGTGAAGAAATTTACATTCAGAATTAAATTTAATACTGGCCACCAGAAAGTACTTGTTACTTTGAAGAAACGGAGAGAGAGAGACAGAGAGAGAGAGAGAGAGAGGTGAAGAAGTAAGAACGGTGCGGTGGTGACTACGGTGCGACGGCGACTTGAACAAGAAATGGAAATTAGGAAAACTGGAAAATAAACGAAATAGTGAAACTAAATTAGGACTACCCGTAACTTATATAAAAAGTAAACTACGATTTACCTCATATTTTATACATCTACACTATATCCCATGATTAAGATAAAATACTAAAATTGGTAGAAAAAAGTTTTAACATTACTAACAATTAATTATATAAATACACACATATATTTATATATTTAATTATTATTTATATAAATAAATATCTCACGGTTCGGTTAATCCACGGTTTCGTAATGAAAATCCGTGGACCGAACCGCGAGTCACGGTTTTCTAATTTTTCAGTCCGTGTTCGGACCATTAATCCACGGACAAAATCCAAAAGGTACGGATCGGTGCGGTCCGGACCGGTTTCACGGTTCACCGGATTTTTTGAGCAGCCCTAGTAATAAGTGGAAAGTGATAGAGAGAGAAATGTTAGAAGTATGAAGGATTTAGGAGGAATCTAGAGGGTATTTTTTGAAAAATTCTTTTTGAAAACTGAAAAGAACAAGGCATCAATTATTTAGATTTTTTTCATACATTTTTACTTATAAGAATTACTAGCGAATTGCCTTTGCCTACGATTGAAATTACCTTTTGAATCTTGATATTAGCTCAAAATACTAAATTGATTCATTTCTTGATAGCACGAAAGAAAATTATTTGAAAGGATTAGGCATGCTAGAATCCAAGTAAATACCAAGTAAAAAATTAACTTGGTACAAAAGATGAAAAATGAACAAAAGAAAATTTGTTTAAAATACTCTATTTGCTCCAGCACCCTTCAAAATAAACCAAATTACCAATGATCCTTGTAAAATACTAATTAAGCCTAGAAAATGAAAAGTTAGAGTTTATTGTACAGTTTTCTCCAAAGAAATACTCCTATATATGAGTCACATGACCAATAAAATCTATTATATCTCGATGCAAGGTGTCTATTTTATCAATCAAGATGTCTCCAAAAGTTTTAATTGCTCAAAAGCATTGACGGATAAGTGTTTGTACAATCCTACTACTTGATGAACGAAAATTTTCTTTCCCTTAGACTACACATATGTGATATGGCCTTTCCTTTCCATTTAGAAAGTTTCATTGCTTCTTTATTTGGAAGAAAAAACAAATAATTGCTTCTTTATTTGGAAGAAAAAACAAATAAACCACTCATTAGAATAAAAGAATTTTCACTTGAACACAAAAAAAAATAAATAAATAAAGCCAATATTTTAACTCACATAATCAACAATATAAAACTACGTAAGAAAAGGATGAATAATTAAATTGCTATTTTACATCTCCATTGGAGCAATTTTTTATACATCTGGGTTGTATTATAACTATAGCACCTGGTTTTACATCTCCACCCATTCCTCTCTGAAATGTAAAAAAAAGGATGAATAATTAAATAACTTTCTCTCCTCCTTAATTTGGAAAAAATAATTTTGGTATCCGGTAATCAAGGACTCAGAAAAAATTAATTCCGAAAAAAAACAACTTTTGTCCCAATTTTTTTTTGAGGGTGTTTATGAAGAAGGGAGAACGGTCGGATCAAAACAGAAGACAGAGAAGATACACTCCAACTTTACTCTTTCTTCTCTCTCTCTCTCTCTCTCTCTCTCTCTCTATACAAACAGAACAGAACAGAAGATAGATGACTCGTACGGCGACGAGGGTTTCGTATGGCGACTACGATCCAGCTCCTTTCTGAAATATGTTTCCGGTGACCTTCCGGCGTGTTCTTGTGGATTCCGACATGTTCTTGCAGATTCCGGCGGCTTTCCGACAAAATCAGGTAACTCCGGCTGTCCAAATTTCAGGTAGAATCAGTTGGGGTGATGTGCTGTCAATTATAGCTGTAGTTAAATGGGGATGGAAATATCCATCTCCTTTTCCATCTCTGCTATTTTACAACCAGATTTGTTCCATTTTACATCCCCATTGGACTATTGGAGGGTTTTTTTTTTTTTTGCATCCGGTTGTAGTTTAAGTATAGCAACTGGTTTCCATCCTCCATTGGGGATGCTCTTAGATCTAAAAATCTAGAACCAGTAGTAGTAGACACAAGAGGCTCCCACGTCGTTCTAGGGTCTGCCATCTCTCTCTCTCTCTCTCTCTCTCTCTCTCTCTCTTCTCTTGCTCCTGCTCTTCCTAAGTACGTGCTTGTTTAAGTAGGCTTTACGAATCCAATGAATTCGTTGAATTCTTGTCGATCTGGGCTTGAGAATTCAATTATTTCATTGGACTCGTATAGTCCAGAAAGCGTAGTGTTTTTTTTTCAGAGATGATTTCCTTGATGCTAATAGTTATGAGGATACTTTGGCGGACAGATCCTTGGTCATGAGGTTTGATCTGGCACTCTTAATTTTTCCTAGTATATTCCATTACAAATTTGATTTTGTTTTTCCATAATTCTTCCTTTTCGAAAGATTCTTGGTCATGAGCTTTGATCTGGCATTCTTAAATTTTTCCTAGTATAATTTCTATACAAATTTGATTTTGTTTAATTTCCACCCCCCCCTAATTCTTCCTTTCCGGAAGATCCTTGGTGATTTTTCCAAGTATAATTCTATTACAAATTCGATTTTGTTAATTCCCCCAACACCCCCCCCCCCCCCCCCCCCCCCCCCCCCCCCCTTCCTTATTCTTCCTTTTTGAAACATCCTTGGTCATGAGGTTTGATCTGGCACTCTTTTTTTTTCCAAGTATAATTCCATTACTAATTTGATCTTGTTAATTTTCCCCCCCCTTAATCTTCCTTTTTGAGTGATCCTTGGTCATGAGGTTTAAAAAATAAGTACTTATTTGCAATTTTCAAACTTAACGATAATGTAGTATTCAAGAAACTAATTTTTTTGAATTTTTTTGAACTGTTTAGAAGACCTATCAAATAAGATCCATAATCCATATTGCATAAAAAAAATATTCGGTACGTCTATAGATTTTTAAGCTTCAAAATTGCAAATCAATACTTACTTTTGAAAAATCTTTAGCAAACATATTACAAATCTTTCCATCCGGATAACTGGTTCGGTATCAAAAAAAAAAAAGTCCAAAACCGGACCGAACCGGACGGTTATCACCCTCCTAACTTAAATCTTGAATGGAACTCAAATTTGGATAAAAATCACCCAAAACTCTCTTCCACTCCTTTGTTAAACTCAAACCCATACTCAAATTTTTTAAGGCAAATTTCACTCTTTTAAATTTACAACTTTGCCATTAATTTAGTTTTTACTCAAATTTGTGTTTGGATTTACCCATTGGAGCACACAATACCAAATGAAGTTCTTCATCTTTTGTAAGCCATGAGGGCATTTTGAAAATCAAAAAGGAAAAAAAAAGTTTTCACTCAAATTTGAGGGGAAATTTGAGAATTGGGTGGGGATGCTCTAAATTAAATTGGTGGAACGGGTAAGGAACCCGGAACCCTGATGGGCTACTGCAAAATCTCCTGCCCGTTTGGATGGAGGATATGTTTTTGGTTGGATATAGGAGGAGGGTGGGTTTGAAGATGGATATGTAATGAGAGTGGATATGTAAGAGGGGTGGACCCACCTCCTAAGAATGGTGGATTTGAATCCAGTGTTTGGATGATTTTTTTGGGAGGGGATTTAGAGGGTGGATTTGATGGAATTATATGTCAAATGACTGAATTACTCCCACAAATGTTTAAACTTGATTTCATTTTACAAAAAATATTTTTTCCGAAACAAATTAAAGGTAAACCATAATTTATTAAAAAAAATACTTAAATAACGTGTATATATGTATATGTATATTTATATGTCAGTATATGTATATGTCAATATAGATCTCCTAGAAGTCTATAACAGTACGAAACCCCACCGACGCCCCTTTCAACCCCATCCTCTTCCTTATGTTCTTCAAAAAAAAAAAAACCCATCCTTTGCAACGCCTTGTCTTCTCCGTCCGTAGTTGCCACTCCGGCAGTCAGTCTCTTGCTCCGATCATCACTACAACTTCTACCTCAGAACAGTACCTCTCTCTCTCTCTCTCTCTCTCTCTCTCTCTCTCTCTCTTCTTCTTCTTCTTCTTCTTTGTTGTTACAGAAAGGAAGACACCTCACCTGGATTTGTGAGGGCAAAATCATCCCAAAACACCCGGATTAGCCAACGACAGGGGGTAAATCAGATATGTAATCCACCTCCACACAAATTCACCCGCGCACAAGAGATGCCAAAGACCGGAGATGGTGTGAGGCCAGGATTGTAAATCAGGGTTCTTGCCAAATCCACCCACATCTCCGGCATCCAAACAGGCCGTAAAATCTAAAAGAAACCCAGTCACACCTCAGTCCTAAGTCCTCACATTCCCAGCCACACCGGAGGTAAATTCTCTTCTCTTCTCTCTCTCTCTCTCTCTCAGCACCATTTCAGATCATCCACTCTCCTGATTGAGTTATGGATACTTTTTGCTTGAGTGAAATCATTGTTGTTTATCCAAGTAATTTTGCTTTGTCTTCCAGGACGACGATAGTGATTTAGATTATGAGTTGGAAGCTCTCCCCAGTTAGTAGTGAAGTTTCAACAGAGGCTACTGCTTGTGTGAAGGTATGTCTAACTAATGCTTGAAAATGATTTATTTGGTTCGCTCAAAGATATCATGAAGGAAAACTATTTTTATTGAGTTTGTTTTACCTACTGATGTGGCTTCTCTCCCTGTAAAAGGAAGTTTACTTTATCTTACTTGGATGGCTAAATAACTCCATGCTGATTTGGGCAATTTTCATTTCCTCTATATCATGGGTTGCGCGTATGTACTATCTTTGCCTATAGAATTTGAATGAGCAAAAAGTTTGACTTAGGTGCAAATGAAAATGCAAATCCACCCCCTCTACAAAAAGGAATGTTCACGGTTACATGAACCCTAACATATTTAATAGCACGCTTAAGTTAACATTTCTAATACTCTTTGTTGGTTTGAATGTGGATGAAGAAATAAATCAACTGTGTTGTAGTCAGTTGTTCTGAGTTCACATTTCGACCCACAGAGATGTGTATTTTTGGTTTACATGGTGGAGAGTTGGGTTGAGGTCTTCATTCATCAAGTAATTAACCTCCTGCGTATGCTAATAAAAGCTCACTCTCTCATCGCCTCCGTTGTAAATTCGTATTTGTTGTTCTAAACATTGCCAGAAATTTCTGTGGGGAAGAAACAAGGCTTTCATATCATAGTGAAAGAAAGGAAAGGAAAAAAAAAGGTCTCTTTCATTCGTTTTGTTTTCCTTTTCTTGGGGTTCTTTTTCCACCTGGGTTCTTGTAAAAATCAAGTGGGTAATTGTTGGAATTGCGAGGAGCCCTTGTTTGGTTTCCAGGAAATTTTTTCCACCTAAGTACTCAACCAAATTGCAGTTCATTTCCTACGAGGAGTCAGTACATTTGCACATGTTTTAATTGAGCCAAGGTTCAATCAAGTGAGTGGAAAAAGTAGAGCATGATCATAGCGTGGAGATTTGGAATTTTGGAGGCCTTCAAATTGAGGACTTTGAACACTTTAGTGAAATCATTGTTGTTTCTCCAAGTAATTTTGCTTTGCCGTCCAGGACGACAATAGTGATTTAGATTATGAGTTGGAAGCGCTCCCCTGTTAGTAGTGAAGTTTCAACAGTAATTTTAAGGTGCAAATGAACGCCAATCCTCAAAATTCTTTAGAAAAGCCAAACGTCTAGCCTCATCCCAAAGAGAGGGATGGATCATCAGATCAGCATTACAGATTCCACTAAAAAAAAAAAATCAAAATATAAGACGCTTAAATATACACAGCCCCTAACCAAACCAATCTGCACTAGCTACTAGTTGCAAAACGCATCAAGGAGCTCACAGAAAACGGTAGCATTAGCAACAGTATCTTATCTTACCCCCTTTTCGTCACGAAAGAACGAAGGAAATCATAAGAAGCCATAAGGAGACTTAACCAATAGCAGTAGCGCTAGCAGGAGCATTGGAGAAACCATAACATAAACAGAAATGCATAGCCAGAAACATAAGTGCAACAACCCATTTTTGCACTAGCTACTAGTTGCAAAACACGTTAAGGAGCTCACAGAAAACGTTAGTATTAGCAATAGTATCTTATCTTCGTCACGAAAGAACAAAGGAAATCATAAGAAGCCATAAGGAGACTTAACCAATAGCAGTAGCGCTAGCAAGAGCATTTCAGAAACCATAACATAAACTTTTCATAAAGAAATTGGATAATTTCAGCGAAAGATCGAAAATCTGCAGCAATGTTAGGATCATCCTTGATTTGGGCATTAACATTGAAAAGTTTGGGCGTTGCGTGAACAACAACGATGTTGTTAAAGTTAAAACCATCCAAAGTAATATTTTTTTCCTCGTGAATGTACTTTAAACATTCCATTAACTTCCTGCAAATTTAGGAAATTGAGCTTCAGAGATGTCAAATTAATTACAAAACAAATAATAACATTGAGAAAAAGAAACCACATCAGCAGATCTCTAACTGATCTCTAACTCCAGGTTTTAACCATTAGTAGGGGTGGACCTCTGAAGAAACTAGTGAATGCAAAACCTTGCGACCGGTTGAGCAAAATACGATAGGCCGGTAATGTCTGTGAAAACCTCTCAAATACAATCGTGTATGGCTCAGTCCAAGATTCTCTCCCACAAAACGACCTTAATATGCTGGGGTGTGTATAGTGTGTACAAAAGTACCATGCTCTATCGAACACGTCACGATCCCTATAATACTGCACATAGACGGGAATATTTTCCGGAACCAAATGGCCAACATCGACATCAAATTCACGCCTAATCACAACATACCAGCTCAAGATGGAATTACAATCCATCTATACAAAAGAAAAAATCAATTGTTAGGACTCGCGGCTATTTAAAGAAAGAACCCTTGAGTCCTTGACTACAAAATATACAGCACATAATGGGTTCCTTAGTGTACTTCACAGTGTATTTTTCCATACAAAATAATCCGCAAGAATTTTGAGGTACAATCTACAATAAATCAATGGACAGTAGAAAGAGTCATCATGCAAGTAATAAGTCTAGTTTGATTTTTTTGAACAAAGAAGGAAGAAACTAGTCAAGTTTCCAACCTCAAAACCTAATTTAATGACAATTTGTCAAATCTCCAAAAGTTGCTCAAAGAAGGCCACATTAGACGCTCCCAACCTCGAAACATAGACATATGCTTAATTTATATATGTGCATATGTGTTGGGATTTCTACAGCACAGTTACAGTGAGCACTAGGGGCAAACAAAACTAATGAACACTGCTTCCTTTCCCCATCCAATCCTTCAAATTCCCGGGTACCAATTGATTTTTTTCTTTTGTATAGATGGATTTTAATTCCATCTTGAGCCGGTATGTTGTGACTGGGAGCGAATTTGATGTTGATGTCGGCCATTTAATTCTGAGAAATATTCCCGTCTCTGTGCAGTATTATAGGGATCATGATGTGTTCAATAGAGCGTGGTACTTTTGTACACACTATACACAACCTAACATATTGAGGTCTAGAATCTTGGACTAAGCTATACACGATTGTATTTGAGAGGTTTTCACAGACATCACCAGCCTATCGGATTTTGCTCAACCGGTCGCAAGGTTTTGCATTCACTAGTTTCTTCGGAGGTCCACCTCTACTTATGGTTAAACCTGCAGTTAGAGATCTGCTAATGTGCTTTCTTTTTCTCAATGTTATTATTTGTTTTGTAATTAATTTGACATCTTTGAAGCTCAATTTTCTGGATTTGTAGGGAGTTAATGGAATGTTAAAGTACATTCACGAGAAAAAAAACATTGCTTTGGGTGGTTTTAACTTTAACAACATCGTTGTTGTTCACGGAACGCCCAAACTTTTCAATGTTAATGCCCAAATCAAGGATGATCCTAACATTGCTGCAGATTTCCGATCTTTTACTGAAATTATCCAATTTCTTTATGAAGGGATGATGATTCCAGGGGAGCTGAGAGCCTTAGAGGCTGAGTTGCAGAATTGGAGGTGGGTTAGTTATGAGTTGGTCATTTGGACATGATGCATCTTAATCTAGTAATGCTTATTGATAGTAATGCCTTGTGCTGCCAATATAGTTGATGGGTGCAAATATGGGTTGTTGCACTTACGTTTCTGGTTGTGCATTTCTGTTTATGTTATGGTTTCTGCAATGCTCTTGCTAGCACTGCTACTGGTTAAGTACCCTTGTGGCTTCGTATTCTTTCCTTTGTTCTTTTGTGACAAAAAGGGGGAGTAAGATAAGATATTGTTGCTAATGCTAACGTTTTCTGTGAGCTCCTTGACGTGTTTTGTAGCTAGTGCAAACTCTTGGTTTGGTTTTAGAGGCTGTGTATATTTAAGCGTCTTACGTTTTGTTTTTTTTTTTTTTGTGTAGTGGAATCTGTATTTCTGATATATGACCATCCCTCTCTTTGGAATGAGGCTAGACGTTTGGCTTTTCTGATTCTGTGGAATTTTGAGGATTGGCGTTCATTTGTACCTTCCTACATGTCGGGGCAATATTGTGCTGCTATCAGTGGCATTAATCTGCCTTGGAATGCTGGGTCTTGGACGCACTTTGTTCCTCCCCAATCCGCTTTTATGTTGCTTCTCAATAATAAGGTATACAACTTTGCGAGGTTCCAGCGAAATTGTGCGGGTCATATCGCCAGATAGTCTAGAAATGTACACTCCTCCCTCCCTCCCTCCCTCCCTCCCTCTCTCTCTCTCTCTCTCTCTCTCTCTCTCTCTCTCTCTCTCTCTCTCTTTATTTTGCTTACTTAAAAAGTTTAAATTCCCAACTTCTCAGTTTTTGTCTATGTTTCAGACCCCTTAATGAACTAATATTTACTGTTGGAATTTTCTACGGGGCAGGAAGTTTAACCAACTCACCCTTGAAGCAAGGATGCAGTACCTTTTCCCAATGCATCTCGTGGAGTTGGTATACCGGCTCTACAGGAGAGGCTTTTCCACCACTTTCTTCACATTATGAAACCCCTTTCTTGTCAATTTTAAGGTCATGTGTTTTGCTATGAGGGACCTAAACCTGGTTTTATGGCGGAAGGTGCAACCTCGGAGACTGTTATGTTGCATCATTCCTTATGATGTTGGCAATGATCTCAAGGGTGGCTACTATGTTTACTTCTGGATTTTTTCTTTCTTTTGCTTGGTTTATGTGCTGTGAACAGCTAAACCTTGAATTTCATGTGCTGATTTTGTTTCTAGTAGTTTGTTTAAAGGAGTTGTTATGGTTTACATCAGTGGGCACTGGTGTTTTGTTTAATTTTTGGATATTGAAGAGTCAGTTTACTTGGGTGAATATTTTCTTCTAGAATGGCAAAAGTTTGATGATGGATTATGCAAATTTGTCCCTCCCAGCTAACAAACATATTGCAGAATACTGTAAGAAATATCTTGTCGAAAATGTTTATCAAGTTAATGATGAATGTGCTATTTTTCATACAGCTATGAAGTGAGTGCTAGCGAATGTTTCCTATGCTATATATATCAACCCCGTCAAGTGTGAACATTTTGCCATGGTGATTCTGATATATAGTATATTGTATACAGCTAAATATCCTAGGCTCTTTTGTACATGTCAAGAACGAAATCTACTTCGAGCTTCTTAACCAAGTAACGTTTTGCAGAACACATTTTCTGCTCCCAGTTCAACAATATGAGCCACTAATTCTCTGCACTCGATTAAATGCTTAACCGAGCAAAGTTTTGCAGAACACATTTTTTGCTCCCAGTCCAACGATATGAGTCATTAAATCTCCGCACTAGATTAAATGCAGAAGGAAAAAAAGTAAATTCGTACAAAAATCACTCTTTGTGTGTTAGATATTTTCCTAGTTATGAGAGTGAGAATATTGCCTAATACCAAAAATTATGAATGTGTAACCTGAAACAATGCAAAATCGTGTAAAACAAGTAAATTTTCACTTATGGATTCCTCAACCTACCATTATCAACACGAACCAAAATATCCCTTCCGAGCACAATTGAACCATAATTACGTCTAATTAATCTAATTAACCAAATGCAAACAATTAAGAAAAAACACATCTTTGGCTGCTTGGAAAATACAGGAAAAAAGCCTAAATTTCCCTTTAGGGTACAGGGCTTTTTAAACTCAGGACATAACATTAAATTGAGGCAAATCAAGGATAAAAAACAGAAGTTTTGAAGAAAAGAAAGAAACTTTGGCAACTCCAGACTTGTTACAATAATTGAAGGAGAAGAAAAGTCAGATATGTATACATGGTCCATGGTTTCCAACCCCTAAAGTGTTGCGTTGCGTTGAAATCTGCCTTAGGGATTTGCTTCCAATGTGTTCGGTTCGAACTTCTTAGAGTATCCACAATAGCATAATCAAAAGTGATAGGTTTTTAAAGTTAGAAATGTTGGTACAAAATATGGTTCACAATGCTATAATCAAATTTAGCAACTTTCTTAGAAATAATCAAATTTTGGACTTTGGATAATCAAAACTAACAACCTTTTGCCAATAATCAAATTTAATAAATCTCACATTCTCAATCAAATACACACATCATTACAAAATAAATGTTTTCTCTCTTCCATTTTCCCCCCCTCTTTTTTTTTTCAACAATGTTTTCAAAAAAAAATATTTTACTATTTTTTTAAAATTATTTTTAAAAAACTGTTTTCCCCAAAAATTTGTTTTTTAACTGTTTTTAAAAAAAAATTATACAAAATAAATTGTTCTTTTTTTGAAAAATTGTTTTGTATAAGAAAATGTTTTTTCTCAAAATCTTTTCTTATATAAAAACTATTTTTTTTAAAACCATAGTTACACAAAAGCTGCTTTTCTTAACATTGATTTTTTTGTGAAGTTTTGAAAAAAGTTCAAAAATTATTTTCTATTTTAAATTTTAAATAGTTTTTCTATGTTCACAGTTTTTAGTTTTTCTGTAATTTAAAAAAGTGATGTGGCAACTTTTGGTTATTTAATTTTGATTATACCATTGTGGACCTCTACATTGTTAACCATAGCAATCTCTTAAATGGATAATCAAAAGCTGATGTGGCAACTTTTGATTATCCATTTTTGATTATAGCATTGTGGACACTCTTAGTAGTATCAAATCTTATCATATGGAACAAGTCCGTACAGAGCTTCATTCCAGTTTGAATTGGGTCCCTAGCTGCTAGCAGACGGTGAAATTGATTTCATAGATTAGCTGAAGCGTGTGTCAGCTGGTCCGTACAGCTTGATATCACAATGTAAATGGATTCGCAACAAAGAAAAGGGAAAAGATGGTTTAAGGGTCCCATTTCGATTACTTATCCAAAGGGTCGATCGCACCCAATTCCTTTCAATTGCTAAGCAAAATACCGAACTTAAACCCCAAACCCTCCCGCAACAAACGAAGATCTATACATATAGGGGAACGAACCCAACGACAGAGCATCTGGAAATGATCGCAAGGGCTGCACAAATCGGGTCACGTCGAAATTCGAAGCAAGTGAATTTAAGAAAGAAGAGATTTGGTACACAAAGGCAGCCGCCGAACACATCCGGAGGTGCAATGCGGGTCGTTCGAGTTCTGAGACTATCCGAAGACGCAACAAGCAGTTTGGATCATCTTTATAAGACCCAAGATGGGATCTATGTATACAAAAATCATATATGGATGATATGTGCACAATGTAAAGCCTGGTTTCTAAAAATGCACTTACGTGACTCTAGTTAGGTCACAGGATAGGGAAAAAAGAAAAGGAAAGCAATTAAGGTTAAAGGGTTATTTTCCGTCTACGTTTTTAGAACATGATCAAGATAGCGCGGTATTGTTTTTAGAACATGATCATGATCAGGATAGCGTGGTAAATAAGTCTAATAGGTAAGATGCCTGTGTAATTTATTTATTTTTAAAATGGAAATATAAATCCAAATCCATCCTAAATAAGACTAATAGATAGGATGCCTGTGTAATTTATTTATTTTTAAAATGGAAATATGGAGCTCTTTTTTAGAATTGACAACTTAAACACAAAATGAAAATATTGGCTCATTTTAGAAGTGACAGAAGGCAAATTTCTAATTACTGTTTCAAATCTATCATATGGAAAATAGGTGCTCATCGTAAAAGTTTTTGTGCTCATTTTATAAGTGAGATGACAGAAGACAACTTTCTAATTACTGTTTCAAATATATATGGGAAGAAATCTCGTGCAGAGGTTTTCATTGGATGTTTCCACTAACAAAAATTATAAAATAATTGACACATTTTTTCATTTTGTTTTCACTAACAAAATTTTTTCAGCATTTTTACATTTCGTTTCCCACTAACAAAAAATTTGTCAACAAAAACTGTTTTTGCTACAGTAACTCTACTCATGAACCATCAACAATTTATTCACTACCGGAAACAACTTGATATTTCTCAACAACTTATTCATTACAGGAAATACCTAACAATTTCTCAACCACAAATAAAAATCGATAAATTTTTCACTACCAGAAACACCTCATAGAAATCCACTTACAACAACAATAATATGTTAGTTTTCGATTAGATATATAATACAAAGTTTTAAAAAATTTAAAAACCGTTATAAATTAGGACATATGTAAAGAACAACACGAATAACAAAAAAATGAAAAAGAAAATGGGACGGAAGAAGTATTATGGTACTATAATTATTTCGGAGTGGAATAAAAATGTAGGAATAAACATCTCTTTTTGTTTTTTGACTTGAATTTTGAACTGCTCCGGAAAATTAACAATCAGATTTTAAATTAGGCTGGAGCGTACTACACTACTTAATTTTCGTCGACAGACGTGGCGCAATCAGAGCCCGTGAAATATGCATTCTCGGTGGAACAGATCATTGACACGTGGTTAAACCGACAAGGGGTTGAAACGTATCAGCGGCCCTCGTTCGCGGCGCAAAACACTAGGGTAGGATAGTTGTACGAAAGTATTATTTCCTTTTCCTTTATGGGCCTTTACTACTCCACCTACCGAGGTGGACTGGCTGTTGGATACGTTTCGATTCGTGCTCCCTTTTAGGGTTTGTTTGGGACGAATTACTCATTAAATCAATTCTTACTCCCACTGAGGCATTGAGGCCTCATATTCTTCCTCCAAACAAACAACCCTTTAGATCTAAAAAGCTGGAACTAGTAGTATATATAATTACACAGTAGGCTCCCTTACCCTTTTAGGGTCTGCCATCTCTCTCTCTCTCTCGCTCTCCTTTCTGATCCAATGAATTCGTTGAATTCTTGTCGATCTGGGCTTGAGAATTCAATTATTTCATCGGACTCGTATAGTCCAGAAAGCGTAGTGGTTTTTTTTCAGAGATGATTTCCTTGATGCTAATAGTTATGGGGATGCTTTGATGGACGGATCTGTGCTGCAGATTTCCGATCTTTTGCTGAAATTACTCAACTTGTTTATAAAGGGATAATTTCAGCGAAAGATTGGAAACCTGAAGCGACAATCTTCGGTTCCAGCAAAATTGTGCGGGTCATATCGCCGGATGTTTTAGAAACGTACACTCCTCCCTCTTTTATTATTTTGCTTACTTAAAAAGTTGAAATTCCCAACTTCTCACAGTTTTTGTCTATGTTTCAGACCCTTTAATTTATTTATGAACTTGTATTTACTGTTGAAATTTTTCTACAGGGCAGGAAGTTTAACTAACTCCCCCTTGAAGCAAGGATGCGGTACCTTTTCCCAATGCATCTCGTGGAGTTGGTATACCGGCTCTACAGGAGGGGCTTTTCCACCACTTTCTTCACGTTATGAAATCCCTTTCTTGTCAATTTTAAGGGTCATGTGTTTTGCTATGAGGGACCTAAACCTGGTTTTATGGCGGAAGGTGCAACCTTGGAGACTGTTTTGTTACTCCTATTCCTTATGATGTCGGCAATGATCTCAAGGGTGGCTATTAGAGGGGGCAATCACAATTCATATTTTTTTAACCCATTTAATCGGACCATTTATAATCCAATCCAATCTGTCCATATTATGTAATGAGTTGATATGGGTTGAACTCATATAAACTCATATTTACATGGGTTTAGACAAGTTAAAAATGAGTTCAATGTGGATTGAAATTAAAAAACCCACCTGACAATCAATCCTTCTTGGCTGGTCGATGGACATCTCCATCATTCTTTCATTTGTTGCCGGGGCTTTTTCCTCTTTTTTTCTTTCCTGCATTTCTCGTTATGTTTTTTGTTTTTTTATTCGGTAGTTTACTTTTCTGAACTAGGTGCATTCCGACGTGCAAAGCACGTTTGTCATGCCCGTTGTGAAGAACGATTTTGAATGTTTCTGTAATTAAAAATGTAGATGAGCGTAGCAAAAGTTGTATGCATAAGTTTTATAAGGGTTTGATATACATAAGTTGTATGCAGAAGTTTTATCAAGGGTTTGATATACACAAGTACGTCATCTACATTAACTGCACGATTTGCTTACAAGTTTATATATGATTGCAAAATGCCTAGCATTAAAGTAGAGTTTGTGGGACTTAGACAAAGCAAAAGTATTTAGACTTGAAGTTGTAATAATACACTGAGACCTCTTGAGAGGGAAAAAAATCCTTAATGAAAGGGTGTAAAGCACTAAAGAACTTCAAAACCTCAGCTGGGGCCAAGGAAATAGAACTGACAATCTCACTAACCAAAAACAAAGGGAAACTCTTCCTAACCAAAAGTCTATCAAGAGAACCATCGAACATAAACAAAGGAACATAAACATGCCATCTCCACTTGTAGTCTTGTGGGATAGTGAAAGAGTAATAGCATACCGTCTTATCAGCTTCTCTAGCAAATGTGATTTTCCATCCATTCTGCATGTTCTCCACGATAATTTCCAGCAGCTTCTCTTGCATTGAGGGCATTGGTCTTTCTCGTTAATGCTCTCGCTAGTACCATTGCATTTGTAGCAAAGGTGTTGCATCTGCAGGATCATAAAGGGTCCTAATTGTGACTAATTGTGACCATTCCTCGTTCCCTTGGCAGCTAGCACATTTCGTTGAAGCTCTATATTTTGAACATTTCCTGTAATTAACATAGCATAAGACTACATGAGCATCATTTATATCTAAAATTACAAAATTAGTGTCAACATTGAACACATACTATCATAGAAATTACTCATTGCACTTTGAGTGAATGATATTTCAAGTTTAGGGTTCTTCTTAGATGTCCCAATGTACAGGTTCTCGAGATAGACCAAGGGGCGAACTATATTTTCTACCTCCTCTGCCTTCGTCCTTTGCTGCTACCACCACCTGATATGTTTACTCTTACTTTTTCCTAAATATTTTTCTCTTATTTTCTTCAGAGATCCCAAGGAAGCTCATGAGTTGCAGATTAATTTTCTCACTCTTAAGAATTGTTATATTCCTGCTGCTATCACAGATTCTCAATCTTAAAACCAAAGAAACCCAATTCCACGTTACCCAACCAGAGTGTTGTTCTTCCAGACACATTCATTACAGAGCTAATGGAGATGTGTAACCAACCAACAGAAATTCATGTATTTTTTTACTAACCAAACACGCCATCATAAACTCTACACCATAAATGTAACTAATTATAGCTTAACATGTGATCAATCGAATTGCATTCACATGGAAAACATCATTAAACTTCCATGTTCATATGGACTGAATAAACTAAAAAAAGCTCTCTTTCTGACTTAAAAAACAAGCAGCA
Source organism: Rhododendron simsii (assembly GCA_014282245.1). Lineage (NCBI taxonomy): Eukaryota > Viridiplantae > Streptophyta > Magnoliopsida > Ericales > Ericaceae > Rhododendron > Rhododendron simsii. Next base: position 35,089 of record WJXA01000335.1, read on the forward strand.
GAGAAGCATAAATTGGTCCTCATCATCAGAGCCGATTTATCACAATAAAAGAAAAATTACATTAAAAAAAATCTACACATTCCTGCCATCCCATACACATTCTCGATCCCAATAGTCCAAAGTTTCCAGCAAATTATAACATCGAAATCAGAAATTAGAAACCACACTCAGCAAGTTAACGCTTCTCCAATTCCTAGAATAAAACTCCTAACAATATAAGTGATTTTGAGAACGTAAAAACCGCCAATATCACAAAAACATCCTATTTGTTTCACCACCATTAAGACTTGAAGTGAGAAAGCTGAATATAAAGTCATAAAGCTTAACATATGTGTCACTGCAACCCCTTTTGGATTCTCCGAAAAGTGGATGATCCCTCTTTTCCCACTATTTTTCAGAAAAGTGGATGATTCCTATTTTGTCAAATTCCATGCATCCATAATTTGATGCTTGCTTCAAAAACAAAATCGACGTCTTATAGACGTTCAATACAACAGAAAAAATTAAATGCATAAAGGAAAGAAACAAAACATAAAATAAAGGAAAGAAATAACAAAGCTAGTAAATAAATCTGTATGGCACTAAACTTACTCCCATTGTAGTGGTGAACTCTGACGTTCGCCAACATGGCATAGTACATTATCTCAGACTTCCAAAGAGGAGGGCAGTTGTTGGCAATGATAACCAACTTTGCTGAAGAACATAAAACAATTCCCATTATAAACTGTCTCACTTTCATTCTTTCTTTGAACTTATGCAGGAAGCAATGCACTCAAAATTTGAAAACACTTAATTTCTTTATGAAAACTATAGCATAAATCGGAAATGGGCAAATTTCACAAACAGCGCCATTGGCCAATTTCCATATTGATTTCAATCTTTGATCTCAAAGCTGATTTTTCTGATCAAATTTATCCTTGTCCATGCATGCCCATCTTGCAAATGGGCCAAACATGAAACAGGGCAGTGAGCGACCCAAAAATTGAAGGAGAGTAATTCTACATCTTTTTGCAGTAGTAAGTGCAAAAGAGTTAGCTCAAGTGGTAACGGTGTAAGTGCATTGCATTAAATAGCTGAGAAAGGGGCTCCAGTTTATACGGAGCTTCGATCTTACCATCAGTTTAGAAACAAAAACACCACCCAAGGTATAAGATTTCAAGTTTTTAAGGGGGAAAACAAAATAGTAGAAATAAAACCAATGCATTTACACAAGCTAACATTCAATAAATTGCAGAAAAAAACAAAATAAGAAGCAACAAAATTTACAAAAAACTCTTAAAAAAAGAAGAATCAGAGATATAGAGATTGTACCTACACATATATATTCTCTATCGAAAGCTCGTATTACCTGGTAGTAAATGGAAGGCTTGATTTCCAGGTAGAAAACCCACCTACATTACATGCAACATAAGAACATTCACTAAAAATCAATGGCTAAGATACCCAGCCAAACAATACATAAAATGAATCAGATTTTTTGAGTCCTCCAAATCAATTAATTTCAAACCTCGTAACCCATCTACACAAACAAAGACAATACAATTTAAAAATCAAAAACAGTATCACCTTACCTGGGAATGTGGGGGACCAAATCAATTGTTTTATTTCCACTTTTATCGTCCTTCGATTTTCAGAGCACGAGAGGAACGCTAGTGTGAGTTGAAGAACCCTAAATCAAACAAAACAATAACCCTATCTCAAACAATCGCACTACAGAATTGAAACAATAAATGGAAGAACTCTGAAATATAATTAAAAATCTCTAAAAAATAGGATGAAAGGGAAATAATACTGATTCAGATCCAGCCCCATGGCTGCATTAGTCGAGGGCGAAAAAATTGCTTCCGCCCGAAAAAGCATTGAAGTCCCGATCTGGCCAAAGACTTTACGTGGACGGCGATGGAGTCGTGATGAAGGATTTCAGAACAGAGAGAGAGAGAGAGAGAGAGAGAGAGAGAGAAATTGCAGAAGAGAGAGAGTGCATGTGTGTGTATTACGTGATGGAAAGGAAGATCAAGATATGCGGCACGCGGCTGCGTGTGGTGCACCCACGTGGGCCATAAGGCAATTAGGCACAATTACAATTATGGGCAGCAGGCCAACACTGCATGTCCATAAATTGAAGGCTAAATTCGTCCAAATCAGAAAAGTGGCAAGCGAAAAATTGACCAAAACTCCCTCTTCTTATAGAGGAGGAGAGGAAACAAATTACAACTTATAGGCTTGAAAATATTTATTCCCAATCAAGCACGAAATTAATTCAAATCCAAGTTTTAGAGACTTTAGAGATGAGTTTTCCGACAAATATTGAAAATCAAACCAGTGTGTCAGAATTACGCGGATTAAGCGGAACTGAACCAAACCGAACTGGATCTATCAGAATTAGTATTTTTAGATTCGTATCCATCCGAAGCATGCCTCGGTTTAGTTTGGTGCCGATTGGATAGTTTGGTTCATTCGCTCTGCTGAATTGCCCTACAATGCACACATTTAAAGATATCACAATTTATATCTATTCTACAATACACAATAGTTTTGCAACTTACGAAAGCATGGAGCCTATTTTTCTGTTTTCCAAGCCCCATCCCACTAAACCTTCTTAGAAAATAAATATTTTTTTGAAATTTTCAAGCTTAAAAATGATGGATTTATGAAAATAATAAATTAATTTTTTTTGCATCCTTTAAAAGATCTCGATGAGATCTTTCAAAGAAGATCAATTTTTTTTTTGCCAGTAAAATTTTTTTTACTTTTTGGTTCCTCTCGTTGAAATGAACCAATAAGTCACAAAAATTTGACGCAAAATTTACAAATGCAAAAACAATTTGATCTTCGACTTTTTTCAATCTGCCCAAACCCATTCAAATCTGCTTATTTGTCACCTCTAGTTTTAAATATAAAATTTTGCTTTTCTGAATCCCTTTATTGAGACAAATCAGTGAAGGCGGAGGAGAAGAGAGGGGAAGGGAAACCGAAAAAAGAAAGGAAAAAAAAAAAAAAAAAAAAAGGAAAACGGGTCGGGTGGGTTTGAGTTTGACTTGATCCATATTCGACCCGACCTGTTTCAACCCGTTTACTTTTTGATCCATATTCAACCCGTCCATATTTGACCATTGACCCGTTTTAACCCGGCCCGTTTGCCACCTCTAGTGGCTACTATGTTTACTTCTGAATTTTTTTCTTTCTTTTGCTTGGTTTATGTGCTGTGAACATCTAAACCTTGAATTTCATGTGCCGATTTTGTTTCTAGTAGTTGGTTTAAAGGAGTTATGGTTTACATCAGTGGGCACTGGTGTTTTGTTTAATTTTTGGATATTGAAGAGTCAGATTACTGGGGTGAATATTTTCTTCTAGAATTAAAAAGTTTGATGGATTATGCAAATTTGTCACTCCCAGCTCACTACATATATCAAGTTAACGATGAATGTATACAGCTATATATGAAATGAGTGCTAGCGAATGTTTCCTACGATATATCAACCCGTGATTGCCATAGTGATGCTGATATGGGGAGTAGTATATTGTATTGTATGCAGCTAAATATCCTAGTCTCTCTTCCGTACACGTCAAGAACAAAATCTACTTTGAGCTTTTCGAGCTTCTTAACCGAGTATACTTTTGCAGAACACATTTTCTGCTCCCAGTTCAATGATATGAGCCACTAAATCTCCGCACTTGGTTAAATGCTGAAGGGAAAAAGGTAAATTCGCACAAAAATCACTCCTCTTTGCATGTTAGATATTTTCCTAGCCATGAGAGTGAAAATATTGCCTAAAACAAGTAAATTTTCACTTTTGGATTCCTCAACCTACCCATTACCAACAAGAACCAAAATATTCCTTTCGTGCGCAATCGAACCATAATTACGTCTAATTAACCAAGTCTAAATTTCCCTTCAACGTACAGAAATATCAACGTGTTCCATGCAACAACAAACGAGCACATTGCTCGTCCAGAAGAAAAATAAAAATAAAAATAAAGGTCCAGTATATGAACCTCATTTATCGCTTTTCATTTTCATCTTGATTTTGTTAGACACCAATGAAAGACAAGAAAATCAAATGATAGGAAATTGCAAAACCCAACCTGAGTGCTCCACAATGAATGAATGAATTCACGGCGATATCTTTCGAATATGTTGGGAGGGATTATTTATAGTGTGTTTGCATTCACCATATTGTACGAGGACAAAGCTGCAGAGGGAACGGGCGATGAAGGAACGAGTGTGAATGGTGCAACACAACGAGGGCCTTAGAAACGTTGTGAATGGAGTGGAAGCATGGAAACGGTTCCCTTGACTATTGAAAAAACAGAGTTATGTTACCGTACAAAGTAATTTCCTCCACAAACCCATGACATATGATAAAAAGATACTCCTAACTAAATACTCCCAAGGGAATGAGGAAGGGATACCGCTAAACCACACACGGGTGGGTCAAACCTAAAGGACATCAACCATTCACACCAAGAACTCGCGCTTTGGGCGAGGGTTCCTTTCTTCCCTGTTGAGCTTCCTCTTTCTTCTGGCGCCGAGGGTTCCTTGAAGCTTCTCTACTCGGGCGAGGTTTTCTTTCTTTTGGGAATCAGAAGTCGGTCCCTTCGGGCTGGCTAGGTTTCCTTCGGTTAATGAGCCAAATTGTCGACTAGCTCCTTATTCTGGAGTCGGTGCCCTCGCGGGCGTACATGGCCCGCTTGGCGAAACCACCAGACAAAATGTTAAAATACTTCAGGTGCACAAGTAGCTTAATCCTTATTCTCAATACTGTACAGTACCGGTTTTTCTAGTGATACAAAACTTATCGATACATATAGGATGCCTGGTATCATTTAAATTTTTTTGCTATTATTGTTATTTTTCCACATCAGGGAATTTATATAATGTATATAATTATTTTAAATAATTTAAAAGTAGTCTGATATCGCGCGGTATTGCCGGTATCGACAAATTACGACGGGTAATGTATATAATTATTTAAAATAATTTAAAAGTAGTCTGATATCGCGCGGTATTGCTGGTATCAACAAGTTACGACAGGTATTCGAGTTGGAACGATATTAGAGGGAGGCGGGGGGGCTGCTCCCCCCCTTCCCGCTCCCCTTCCTGCTCCCCCTCTTTTCGGGCCCACTCCGGTCTCGCTCCGATGATCGGAAACGTTCACTTTGTAGAGCTCGTCGAGTAGAACAACCATGTCAAAAATCAGCTTGATTGGATATCATTAAGTTCTTGATCGGAACCTTTTTATTTTAAAAAGAATGGATCCGAAACACTGAATCAAATCCATTGTAACCCATGGACCGAGAGTTTATGGGCTCCGATCAGGCACTTAATGATATCCAATCAAGCTGATTTTTGACATGGTTGTTCTACTCGACGAGCTCTACAAAGTGAACGTTTCCGATCATCGGAGCGAGACCGGAGTGGGCCCGGAAAGGGGGGGGGAGCAGGAAGGGGAGCGGGAAGGGGGGGAGCAGCCCCCCCGGCTCCGCATCCACCAAAGGGCACTTGCGCTTTGGCAACAATTGATTGGTAGCTACGACTTGAATCACTTGATTTGGTTTGGTTTTAGTTTGAATATCGAGAAAGGACACACATTCATCCTTCAATTGCCATATACTCCGTGTATCAGAATAAAGCCTAAAGAATTATGAAGTCATAATGAAAATTAAGTACAGCCTACTATCATTTCAAATAAATAACTGATGTGATGTTTTTATTTTTTAAATATTTATTTTTTACTTTATAAGATAATTCATTCTCTCATAATATATTATTTTTATTTAAAAAATATATTTATTTTCCTTAGCGAAACAAGGTCGAAAAGTAATATGGTCGATGGATGGACATCTTATAGCCATCACAAAGGGAGTAACTTAAAAGAAAAAGGACTAAGCTAAACATAGCCATAAATTTCCATGCTTTTCGTGGACAAAATACACCTTTCAAATCACCCAAAAACTCTCAAGGATAAGGGCTACGGCACCCTCAAATTCTCCCCTGATTATTTCAAGCATCACCTCATTCCATGTATCAACTGGACCTGACGCACACCAGTGTAAGCAATCCTGCGGCGGGGGCTTCCCATCCGGCCCATTTGGTTTTCTTGTTCGGGTCGGGATCCCTACAAGGGCCGGGATGCCTGTCATGGCGATACCCAAGGGCTGCCGTAATGTCCATCAACTTCAGTTTCGATCTGTTCATCCTCTTCCGGAATGCACGGTTAAAACCCATCACCTGTTTCTCGTGCATTATATTCGTATATCCATTTTCGACTATTTCACCATCTAAAGCGGGCTTTACTTTTCCTGTGCACGATCCTCCCGTATTCCAGGCCCCACCGTCGTAATGATCAGGTGAATAGGAACGCACAATGGTCAGACTGGTGTAATTTGGAAGCGTAACCAGGGCATGGAGAATTGTCTCCACGGATATTCCAAAAGCCTCAACGTGGTTTACTTTCAAAGGGCGAGACTTGTCCGGCGACCACAATTGTCCTCCCAAAATCTCGTTGTTCAAGATATAGACGGATTGCTTCATGAAGACAATCACGTGAAAACTAGGGATGAATTCTGTGTGGCCCGTGATCCTCGATCTGAGCTCCTCCTCTGTTGGTCCGTCAGTTTCCTAGCTTTCTCGCTTTATCCTGCACAGGGAACGCATGACCAAGACCTGGCGGGGTTGCCCAGCAAGGCCCTCCGGCGAGAGGATGAGAATATGCAGAGAGGAAAGCAAGAGACTAGGGTTTTAGAGAGTGAGTAGTCTGTACCACCTAGGGTTGTCATGCTTCAATATTTATAAAGTCTCCTTAGATTGCTCTCCAAGTACAAGCATGTGCCTTGCACAAGTCGAATGACATCATCACGATGTCATAGAATAGATCTGGTAACCGTTTTGGCGTGAGCTGGCACCTCTCATGTGCGCTCATCGTTATCCTTTGGCATAACCGTTTCTGTACGTGCAGAGGCACGCACCACTATAATTGGCCGAACCCATGCCCGGCCGAGCCCAATAAGCAACTTACAAGGAGGACACGCCGACGGGGTTTCCTTCCTGAAGGTGGCCGAACCTGCGCTACCTGTTGCCGGGCCTAGGGTGTATACAACGTTGACGGATGGACGTCAGCCTTGAGCCAAGCCTCGGTTCGAGCACTGCCACTGATGGAGCTGGTCTTATTACTCGAGATAGGTGCGGACAGTTATGTTCGGCTTGCTACAAATTCCTTGATGCCCTCATCTGGTGCATCGAGGTAGACCTTTACCACACCCTCTGGAACAAATATCAAATGGCTTGGAAGTTTGGTGGATCAGCCTTTCTGACATATTCGGACAATCATTGTAGATGTTGATCTGAAAAAGTAGCGATGCATTTTTTCCCTTGTTTTTTCGGAACTTCAACCTGAAAATTTGCCAACATCCTTCAAACAATCATAAGATGTAAGGATTATACAAACTTGATAGCTAGTTGATTAAGTTTAAGGCCGACTGTTGGATAGAGACTATGTTTCCTTTCCATTTGATGGCCAGAGGCCAAATAACTAAACAAAAAGTACAAGGGAAAGATCTTGATCACTTGATAGGCATGATGCATCGATCCTGTATCTTCATTCCATGAATACTAGTGGGTGATACAACTAGAAAAGGCGCGAAAGCTTTTCAAGATTAACATCAATCTTATCATACATGCAGCCATAGGCTATACAGCCTATACTGAACCAGGCCGGGCGAAGAGTCTTTGTATCACCTTATGAATACAAAATTTGTCAACTCTGTGAAGTTCTGCCTCTAAAAAGACCAACTCTTTCTGAAAATAATTAAATTATATGACCACCCTCATCAAAGGGAAAGAAAGAGGCCAGATAAGCGAAATCTTTCAAACTGAAAGCAATAGGAAAAAAAACAATGCTCCTATCTAAGACAGGATATTTTGAAAATTGGATAACCAATAGGAGAGTAACATAAAGGCAACCAAGGCCGTCTTCCATTAGTTTGAGGCATAGTTGCTCAAGAGCAAACATGCATTCGGCCTTATTATCAAGCAGGATGGAAATTCTGTGACTCATACGGACGAAGTGTCAAATTTGGGGAAATACATCCCTTGTCACAATATTGTTGAGGCATTGGCCACCACTCAAAAAAATAAACACCAACTTATGGCAGCAGGGTTCATTGATAGAGCTTCATCAGTTTAGAATGCTAAAGATGCACAACGGATGCACAAATGGCGACTCCATCTGCCAAAGTATGCACAATACTTGCCTGCCAGAGGATACACAACACTACAACAGTGACTGCATCTAGTTCCGAGCAAGTGAGTCGCCGATGAAAGCTAATAATGTCTTCCCCCTCATCAACTCTAAAATTGTTTTTGCATCAAATTGGGGGAGGTCACACTTGGCAGGCTTCCATAGCCAATTTTCATAGTCTTTGTCAGGCCTCCCATTTCCCTGGCAGTTGTGTTCTTGCGGCAGGACGGGGCATGAGTTATTCGTGTATAGTGATCCAGATGAATCATATACCCATTTTCCATGATACTGTTAGATTATGAGTTTATTTGTAATTAGTTTATTAGTTGCTCTGTTGTGTAACTAGTTCATTCTTTAGGACAATAGTGTAATTAGTTTAGTGTATTGTATACCTATTTTACAGCAATCAGATTAATTCTAATGAGAAAAGAACCCTACGTTCTGGTTCTATTCACGTCTCTCCCTATCGTTACATCTAATATGGTATCAGAGCAGTTCTTCCTAAGAAATCAACCTCGATCAACCTCACCGTCAGCATTGCTGGCCTTCTGACATCTTAGTCGACACCATCAGCAGTTAGCGTAGCTGACATTTTTTGTCGCCATCTCCGGCGATGGTTCTTCCTTCTACGTTGCTGTCTTCTCTCGCCGTACACCTTCGAAATACCCTCAAAACACCTCTTCCACCCACCGCAAGTTCCGAGAGGTTTTGTAGCAGATTGGGTCAACTTGACAGGTTCCGTAACAGACTGCGTCGACTAGACAGAGGTTTTTTTTTTTCTTTTCCCGGGGGGTTTTCTGGAAGTAGTTTCTGATCTGTAAGTTTTTTTTTCCTTATCATAGCATCTTTACTAAAGTTTTTGTAAAGATGTAGGAGGATAAAAAACAGGCTTCCACTAGTGGGAAAGATGAGTTGAATCGTGTAGGGACTTTTGATAACTGTCCCTTGGATATTTGTCACATTAAGTTGGATGGTACCGACTATTTTCTTTGGTCGCATACTTTTACCTTGGCCATTGAGGCCAGAGGGATGTTAGAGTTTATCGAGGGTCCTGTAACTCCACCGGATGAGGTTGTTGAACTAAAGAAATTTAAGTCTCAGAAATCTTTAGTCACGACATGGTTGTTTAATTCTATGAGAGCTGATATTGGCCACACTTTTCTGCTTCTTGATACTCCACATAAGATTTGGACTACTACAGCCCAAACCTATTCTCAGCAGGGTAATGATGCTCAGTGTTTTGAGTTGAGAAAGAGACTCCGTACTTTAGAACAAAATCATCAATCCATCGCTGTGTACTTTGCTGACATGAGTGGAATATGGCAAGAATTTGATTATTATCAGGGTTTCAAGCTGTTTGTGCTGGTGGCTGAAGAGGATAGAGAAAGAGCGTATTTATGACTTTCTTGCTAGTCTTGATGTGGAATATGATCCGATTAGAGAGCAGGTGTTGGGTCGTGTTCCGTTTCTGTCTTCGGGAGAGGCCTATGCCATTGTTCAGCAAGAGAGGTGCTGTGGTGCATACTCCTACTTCTGATCGTTCTGCCTTGGTTGTCATTCCTCAGGGTCAGTTTGATTCTAGTGGTGGGCTTGTTGCACAGAGTGATAAGTCACAGTTTGGTGCTAGTAGTGGGCCTATTGATCGTGAGTCACTTCGGTGTGATTATTGCCACAATACCGGACATACCAGGGATTTTTGTTGGAAGTTACATGGTCATCCCTCTTGTGGGTGAGGGGGTGGACACAGTGGTCGCGGTCGTGATCTCATACTTAAAAGTTGAAATATTTAAAAGGTTCCCTATAAGCCCCAAAGACGGAAAAAATGTAATTGGAAGAAAATCACTGTTTGATAAAGCTGCAAATGCATCAAAATTGGGATGATTTAACTATTATTTTGCATGCATGGTCATATTCTTTTTGGCTCTATGGGTATTAGGAGTACCTTTCCTGGACGGAATAGAATAGTCTTTGGGAGTTTGCGGCATGGTTGCGGTGGCGGAGAGTCATCTATTGCTCCCACCACCAGAAGAATGCGACAACCACACACTATGGATAACATATATGAATGTGACTCCATGACTAGTAAAATAAGAAGTCCGTACCCTCTTGCCTCTAACGCTCTTGCTCTTTCTCCTGCCGTAAACTGTTGTATTCTTCAATCATGGAAAGAAGTCGAATCTGGACAGGTACATAGTAGGAAATAGTGTTGGACACAATAAAGTAAATGAAGAGGGAAACACGAAACAGTTACATATGGAAGGGTAACATCCTACACCATCATAGGTGAACTCCACGCCTCTCTCGTTTTCCCATGATGAGGTTTTTGAAGCCAACGCCTCTGCCATTCCTTTAACAACACAACAGATAATTAATATGACGATGTAGCTGAGAGAAGCAAGTGCATAAGCTGGTCACAAAGAACTTTAACATGCGGCTACAAGATATTGGCCCATTGCTGAAATAGGGAAAATCGACTGCCTGCATTCAGGATGCATGGTGTACCTGGAAGTTTCTTAGCACGCTTCAAATTAAGATGAGTACCTCTTCCAGCATTGTACCGGTTTTCATCCTAAAAGAACATCAAGATGAGAGTAAGCAAAAAGCTCATCTAAAGCAAAGAAAAGAGAGAAGAAAATATCCAACCATGTTATACTCCTCAAGCCAACACTCTTCCTCACATGCAGCCAACCATTTCTCAACTGTATCAACTATTTCTATCCTGCTTTTACTGCTAAATGCCTCCTCCTTAGCATTACCAATTTGAAGTTCAATCTGTTCAAGGACACAAGCAGGATCCAACTCCCCTGTATCCAAAAATTTGGTGCATAAAATTGAAAGAAGTTCCGAAGCTATTAGTATAATAGTATGATTAGCCTTTTGCTATACCTGACTCAACAGCTTCAATAGCAATTTCCACTGCACTGCCTGATTCTGGAATCTAATGCGTCTTTCGACAAATCTCGTCCAGCTCCAATCTCTTCCTCGAAACAAGTTCCCTCATTTTGCTCGCTTTCAGTTCTTCCAGCCGAGAAACTTCTGCCTCAACCTGAATGATAATTTTACACTTCTTTCAGTTCCGGCAGAGGAAAATGTCTTTGGTGATCACATGCATAAGTCTTTAAGGACCGGCAACAAGTAAAATAACTATTAGAAAAAAAAAAAAGAACAGAAAAGAGAAAAGGTTTGCCTGCCAAAGGAAAACTACAACTAAAAAAAGAAATGAAGAAAATTCCCTACACACCGCCTTCCAATCTATAGAGAGCCAAAAGAAAGGAACTCCATTAAAAGGAGGAGGAACCAATGCTGAAAAAAGGAAGACAAAGAACACACATAACTCACAACATTGATGAAGCCAACACAAAGCATGACTTGTGATCAAAATCATTAAAACTCACCAAATCGATTGAATCCACAGAAAGCGTGTTGGGGTCAGTTATCTCTTATTCTGAAGCAACTATATTACAGGTAACATTCTGAAACTTCTGTTGCTCTTCAGATGGAGTGTCCATCAAGTTCCAAAGCTCCAACAATGAAGTTGCAAGATCTTGGAACTGCCACAGTTCGGAATATTTTTAGGATACAAAAATTGTAGATGATTAAAGTAACTGGAATTTATCCAAATACCCGCTGCATCCTTCTTATTTTAACCTCTCTCAATCGTTGTATTATAGTTTCCAACTGCTCAATAAAATCCTTACTTGGGATCTTCAGTCCTTCACAATCATATCCTAAACTAGGATGAACCTCATTAGCTCTTTGTTTGAAATCTATACCAAGCACCGAGCACAGAGAGTTCAAAGTGTTCAGGAGGTCCAATACGTGCTTCAGCTGATCACTCTATGTGCAAAGAAACACAGATATAAGAAACACAAGAACATCTGAAAGTGACACTTAAAATTGATACTACATTTATACTGCATAGGAAATGAAAACAACAAAATAAACCATGATTTCCTTGTCCTTTTGAAGTGCCTGCAGCTCTCTCTGTGATTCTTCGAGCATTCTTAATGAAAAATCTGTTTCGTCCAAAACTGCACTAGCCAGAGTGTACCTAGACGAACATTGCATCTCACTTGATATCTGCTGAATTGGCTCTCGAACATCTACGACTTGATTCCTTCTGTCACATTTCCTCTTCTGCATCTCCTCCAGTTGTAGAATAGTAGCTGTGAGCTCTTCCTTCAAGCTTCCAGGATTATGATTGGACTAAAAGGAGAGATTACAAGCGTTCTTTAGTCTGTGAGTTTTTAATTTTTTTGAACTTCAACATGTTTGACATTTTTCTATCTTTAGTCCATAGAATAAACCTTGTTAGACTTCTGGTGTATACTCTTTACAATGTTGAAACAATCATGCGCCAATTAACAGGCAAGGGCGACAAGTTCATCATGCTTGATTGTTTTTTGTTCTCAGAAGGTGCAGCCACTTTGTGCATATAATGCAAGAGTTAAGTGTCACTTAGGTCTATACCCAACCTTCCTCTACCCCATAACGAGCCCCAATAACGGAGACCGAACTGGGTGCAGTTCCATTACTCGAAAGTTATTAGTAATTAAATGATTTTCCATTAAACCCTCTGCAACTAAGGATTAGATTCAGAGATGAATAATCAAGAAATCTCAGAATTGGAAAATTCTTTTCTCCAATCTCAAAATGATATAGTTAATAAAATTCAATATCCACCTCAAAGACTTCCTTATGCAGGAACGGATAGGTATTATTATCCTAGACCTAGTCCCCAGAATATGTTGTATGATGAAGCAGGTTATCAAAGACAAATGTCTTATAGTGGACGAACCATTTATGAATGGAATATAGATAGTAAGACTGAATAATCTTTGGAGTCGTGCATCAAATGATGATGTATAGCACTGTTGTATGCAAAAAAAGAATTCTGATAAAGAAATAGCCAGTTGGATAACAGCTGGTTTTATTGGAATGATTAAAGGTTGGTAGGACACAACACAACGTTTAGAAATACTAAACGCGGTAAAAATAAAAAATGGTGAACAGAAACAAGATGTTGTTTATACTTTAGTTCAATCAATTATTCTCCATTTTGTTGGTCACTGGGATAACCAACGAGAAAGAAGTAGAGAATTACTTCAGAATTTAAAGTGTCCAACGTTGCCTCATTTTTGTTGGTACAAAGATGTATTTCTAGCTAAAGTAATGCAAAGAAATGATGCTAATAGTGAGCATTGGAAATCAAAATTTATTGATGGTTTACCTCACTTCTTTGCAGAAAAAATTAAGAGATCAAAATAATGGTCTAACAATTATTTATGATAAATATACATATGGACAATTAGTTTCCATAATAATCCAATAAGGATTAACTTTATGTAATGACATAAAATTGCATAACCAGCTGAAAAAACAACACTTGACTGGTAAACAAGAATTTGGACAATTTTGTGACCAATTTGAGTATGATATGACTACATTTCCAAAAACTTATAAAAAGAAGAGCAGTAATAAGACTACTAAAAAGTATTCTAAGAAAAAAAAATTTTATAAGAAAAAGAAAAATGAACAAACTGGCTCAAAAGAATCTACCCCTTCTACTAAGAAGCAGAATAGTAAAACTAAAAAGGTCACCGCGAAATGCTTCAAGTGTGAAAAAATAGGATACTATGCTAATAAGTGTAAGACTAAGAAAAAACTTAATGAGCTTCAAATAGATGAAGAGTTAAAACAACTCTTCAAACTAATGCTAAACTCTAGTGATCTCAGCCGGAAGAAGAGTCAGAGGAACAGATTAACGAATTATCTAATGAAGAAGATACTTCTAGTTTAGGAGAGGAAGAAGATCCTAATAATTGTAATAATCTTGAATGCTCTACCTCTAATAATTATTGGAGAGCAATAGTAGAAATGAATGGTTTGAGTATTAATGTTCTTACTGACAAACAAGAGGGTTTATTAGACATAATTGATCAAATTGAAGATCCACAATTAAAAATAAAAGTTATAGAAACATGTATTTCTTCTACTAAAGAAGAAGAGGACGAAGAAAAACCCCAGATTCCCACTGGAACTTACAATCTAAAAAAAGTTTTAGATAGATTAGAACAATAAGCCTGTCACAATTCCTGATCTTAAGGGAGAAATAAATATTTTAAAATAAAAAATAAAATTGTTCAAATCATTTCAAAATAAAGCTACTTAGGAGCTTTATGACATGAATCAGAAAATAACTACTTTGGAAAAGAAAGGTAGTTCAATCCATAATTGATGGCTAAAATTACTTAAATATTATTAATAATATCGTTTGCTAAAAATGGCAAATAAAGGTAAATTTAGTTATTCAAAAAGAATACACTATCAGCAATATTATTGCCTTAGTTGATAGTGAAGCGGATATGAATTGTATCCAAGAAGGTTTATTTCCAACCCAATATTTTGAAAAAACTTCTCAGAGTCTCACTAATACTAGTGGCTCCAAAATGATAATAAAATATAAACTTAATAATGTTTACATTTGTAATAAAGGAGTTTGTTTGGAGACAACTTTTCTTTGTATAAGAAATCTCTAGCAAGAATCAATTTTAGGAATTCCTTTCTTAGCATGTTAATGTCAATGCAAGCCAGCACTGCTGGGATAACAGCCCATATTGATGGCCATGAAATAGTTTTTGAATTTGCTTCCTCTCCCACTTATAAGGAGATTAATGATATCATGAGAAAAATCTCTAATAAAGATAAACAATTAAATTTTCTTCAAAAAGAAATTCAAATTATGAGTATTGAAAAAACATTACAAAAACCTTTCATGACAGAGAAAATTTCTCAAATAGAAAAAGATTTCAATAAAGAAATCTGTAGTGATATCCCTAATGCTTTTTGGGATAGAAAGAAATACATTGTTTCATTACCAGAAGGATTTTGATGAAAGAAAAATTCCTACAAAGGCCAGGCCTTCCCAAATGAAACAAGAATATCTAATAATGTGTCAAAATGAGATTGACAATTTACTCAAGAAACAATTGATTAGAAAACGCTACTCTCCCTGGAGTTGTACAGCCTTTTATGTCAATAAAAATGCCGAGAAGGAAAGAGGTGTTCCTAGATTGGTTATTAATTATAAACCTCTAAATGAAGTTTTCATGTGGATCAGATATCCGATCCCCAATAAAAAGGATTTATTGGATAGACTGAATAAAGCAGTCATTTTCTCTAAATTTGATTTAAAATCAGGATATTGGCAGATCCAAATTAAGGAATCTGATCGATATAAGACAGCATTCACTGTCCCTTTTGGTCATTACGAATGGAATGTAATGCTATTTGGTCTGAAGAATGCACCTTCAGAATTTCAAAATATTATGAATGATATATTTTATCCATATGCTGAATTTGCAATCTGTTATATAGATGATGTTCTAATATTCTCACAGAACATAGATCAGTATATTAAACATCTTAGAATTTTCAAAGATGAAATTAAAAGAAATGGTCTTGTTGTTTCAGCTCCTAAGATGAAATTATTTCAAACTACAATTAGATTCTTAGGACATAATATTCATCAAGGGAAAATTATTCCCATAGATAGGAGCATAGAATTGCTTCTAAATTTCCAGATGAAATAAAGGATAAAACTCAGTTGCAAAGGTTTCTTGGGAGTCTCAATTACATAGGAGATTATTATAAGGAATTGGCTCAGGATTTTGCATATTTGTATGAAAGACTTGAAAAGAATCCTCCACCATGGACAGAACGTCATACTAAAGCTGTCCAAAATATTAAATTAAAGCAAAACAGTTACCATGTTTGGCAATAGCCAATCCATAATGGAGAAAAATTGTGAAAACAGATGCCTCAAATGTTGGTTATGGTGGCATCTTAAAGCAATATAATCCAAATACCTCAAAAGAGGAATTAGTTAGATTTACTTCTAGACTTTTCAAAAATGCTCAAGTTAATTACAGCACAATAAAGAAAGAAATTCTTTCTATTGTTAAATGTATAAAAAAATTTCAAGATGATTTACTTAATCAAAGTTTTCTGCTTAAAGTAGACTGCAGTGCGGTAAAACAAGTATTGAAACAAGATATTAAAAATCTTGCTTCAAAGCAAATTTTTGCTAGATGGCAGTCAGAATTATCTGCCTTTGAATTTGATATCAAATACATTAAGGGAGAAAATAATTTTCTTCCTGATTTTCTCACGAGAGAATTTTTGCAAGGATAAATGCAAATAATTGAAAGATTAGAAATAATTTCTCGAATGAGATTTTGGGAAGATTTAATTAAAGATCTTGACCCAAGGCGTCCTAATTATAGTACTAATCTAGCCATTTATCGTTACAAAATTGCTCAATTGCAGAAAAAATTGGATATTTTAGATGAATAACATGGTACTTAGCAGAATTGAAATTATAAAAGAAATTAAATATCATAAAAATCGAATAAGATATCTAAATGCTATTCCTGATATGTCAATCCATGTTTACAGGATAAATTTGGCACATCACCAAAGGCGAATTGCCGAATTGGAGGAACAATTACGAATCCTAGCTGCCTGATGGCACATATATATGAATTATCATCGTCTGATTATGAACAATTCCTCAAGCAGGCTTGTCCTTCAATTTCTGATAAAAGATTAAAATTTCTTATTGAAAAGGACAAGAAATTTAGAAATGTTATGAAAAATATGACCCAAGCTAGTAAAGAGCAAAATTATTATGGGTATCTTCCAACAAGGTTTTATTTGAAGAGATGGGCAAATGCAAGATATGCCCTCACCCAATTTTATGCTGAATATGGCTATTCAGATTCTGATGAGGATGACATCGTCAATAATTATTTCTATAAAAGACTTCAGCAAATTCAGAATAAGCTCAATATCTTGGCTGGGGCTTAATTTTGCAGCTCAATGAATCGACCTCCAGACAGAGGACGTGGACGAAGAAATACTCCTCGAGGCAGGGGTAGGCCAAGGGTCACCCAAGCTGATGTGGAAGCCTACTTGAAGGCTAATAAACTCCAATTTCCCTCACTTCAGGATGCAGCATCAGCATCATCTTCATCACTATCAATAAAGGAAGTGATGAAGATGATTTGAAAACTACAAAGGTGCAAAATCCTGAGCCAATTCCTTATAATAATCTCCTATGTAATTGAGACTCCCAAGAAACCTTTGCAACTGAGTTTTATCCTTTATTTCATTTGGACATTTAGAAGCAAATTCTATGCTCTTATCTATGGGAATAATTTTCCCTTGATGAATATTATGTCCTAAGAATCTAACGGTAGTTTGAAATAATTTCATCTTAGGAGTTGAAATAATGCAAAGAACTAACCTGCTACCAATGGAAACAGCGAAGTTGTTCAAAGCCAACATGCATGATGCAGACTGCCCAAGGAATATCACTAATTAAATGGCAGAAAGGAAGAAATTAAGCACTCACACGCTACCAAACAAGTGAACAGCCAATGCAATGAGAAGGTTTACCTGACTGTAATGATGAACAGTATTTGCACTAAGCACGAGAACCCCACCAATTGGAGATGGCACAGCAAGAAGCTTGTATGTATCATGAGGGAGATTCTGCAAACAAAAAATGAACCCAAGTTGATGGTAAGAAGTATCTCACACTCAAAGAAACTGAAATCAAGACTAAAATGGACCCTTCCTTTGGTAAAGCATGTTCCACACAAACCCACAACAATACAGAGTTCAAGATAGTCAAGATTTAGCCATATTATCATGCAGATGGAAATTAAAAGTTAGGCTTCAATTTACCAAGCGTTTGTCACATACTGGGAAAGAAATTTGGGAAACTATCAAACTACCACAACCACAATTCAACACAATGATAAGTCCAACTAGAGGATAATCTTTTCATTTTTTTTGGTTTGTCTCCCTCCTTTTTTTACCTGCTTTTTCATTAACTGACCTTACTGCAGAGATGACCATCTTCCCAAGTTAATACAGCAGTCATGTTGCAAGGTTATTTTGCACCAAAGATACATCACTTTACAACGATGAGAAGAGAAAAGGAGATGCACATCAAAAGCGAACATTTTCATTGACAGGAAATAATAGACATCATGAATGCGAGAAACATGTTTGCACGTAAAGTTGTGATATGAAGGCAATTGAAATTCAGGATGGCAAGACTTGAAATATGCCGCCCAGTTCAACATCAAAACATATTTGAATCATAAGAAACCATAAGCAATTCCTTATTTAGTGACTAAAGGAGTTTATGACCAAGGACCAAGCCACTAAAGCTAGAAAAGAATAGGTAGAAGCTTCTGGCACTCATTCTCGGGGCATAAGCCGGACAAGGAAAGGATGTTCGGGTGAGAAGCAACTTTGGCACCACGTTCTAGTATCCATTACTCAGCTGAAAAGAGACCGGTAACACAGGTTATTATCAAATAAGGACTTACAGCGCCTGACCATATAAGTGGATGCTGCTTCAAAGTTGAGCTAATACTTAGAGCAGAAATCATGCAGGTATGATGCTTCCACGAGACACGGCCAGCCATTGTGAGCTCCCTCGCATGAAGGATGACCATTAAAGGTTCAATGTATCCTACAAAATGAATCATATCAAACTGGGGAAAGGGGGGGAGGGGGGGTGTTAATTTGAACAAAGCAACAGAGATTGTGCAAACTAATAACCCTCCTTAAGGGAGAAGTCTTCCTTACATTTCTTGATAAGAAAATGTTTAGAAAAAGGATGTCTGAGTTAAGACTGATAAACATCAGATTTCAAGAACAAATGAACAACATCATATTATAACAGAACATCCAACTTTCTGAGTATTTGGGTGTTGTATGGTTTGTGCAATTAAAAAGTAATGCATAATCAAGTGTTCCTACAACTGATGCAGCTCAAAGTTGTATGAGCTCTATTGTTCAAACATGAGTTTGGATTCACATGGAAAGCCAAAGCAACATCAATATAAGTAGATTGTCATAACAACCGTATCGTGACAGCTAAGATAATGTTACGAGGCAAGGAGGTGGAATGAACTAAAAATACGAAGTCAAGCAAAGCAGAGAATGCCAATCATAGTGTCCTTCATTGAATCGAAAGCTACCACAAAATCTCAATATAGGCACATATGGAGTACAAGATAGGAAGATAGAGTAAGTAATAGATACAGTAGGAAACAAAATTTCAAACACACATCACATGCACTCCTTTTATAAGAAGACACGTCCTTTGTTTTTGTGGAAGTGGAACAAATGCTGCCTTCATAAAGCTGTCACTATTCACTAGTCAGTATACTGCAGTAACGTCCTCAAGCGGCTGGGTACTAAAAAATCCTTGCGGTAGTTTTCACTGGATTCAGAAGGAATGACAAATTTGCTCTATTTGAGCGCCATTTAAAACCATCTATCAGATCGGAAAGACTAGCCACTGGTTTTGCTTTAAACCATGATACCATTTGATACGACGGATGCT
Organism: Rhododendron simsii; assembly: GCA_014282245.1. Classification (NCBI taxonomy): domain Eukaryota; kingdom Viridiplantae; phylum Streptophyta; class Magnoliopsida; order Ericales; family Ericaceae; genus Rhododendron; species Rhododendron simsii. The sequence goes on from WJXA01000335.1 coordinate 54,757, forward strand.
CGTTGTGCTTGACAGTTCTCATGCTTTACAATTGCACACAGCCATATCTGATGTTCAATTTTACCTATAAAAAGGGCTGATTTGAATTTGAAAAAAGAGTGGATCCGCAGCGTCCCTAGTGAATTGGCTTAGAGTCCATCTCTTTTCCTATCAATAAATTGCATTTCCAACCATCATGTGGATAAAAATGTAAATTCACGACTTTTCCAATGATTCACCATATCAGATTTCTTAAATGCAGAAAAAATTCCTACAGACATTAACCCATAAATACAAATACAAAGCTACGAGGAGAGTCAAATATTTCAAGAAGGTGCATTGTCCACCACCTCATACCCATACCCATTCTGAAGCAGGAGATCACTTAACGTCCATAAACAGTGAATTCTATTATAGAATAAATAACTTGGAAACCAACCAGATTCCAGAAAAGAGGCTGCCAATAATAGCAACTGAAAGAATACCTAAGAAATGTTTTATAAAGCACAAAACGCAAAACTAAGCCAGACCCTAGTTTAAAAATAATCAAATTCGGCCAATCAGACACATATAGTCATTTTCAGCGATGCAACAGTCAAACAAGAATTTCTAGGCAACTGATAACAAATAGTCGCTGTCAAGACACCCGACAATAGTATACTCCTGCTTCGGACAAAAGATAAACAATTTAGAACACATCTTTTATAACATTATTAACATAGACTTATAAAACATGAGCACTTACAGGACAATCAACAAGCCAGGTAAGACCCTGAAAGAAACTTCACCATAAATACACAATATAATAGCTTTATTTCAATGCAAATTGACACTAGTACAAACAACAGTGTTTGAAACATGATCAACCATCCAAACACTTAATGTGCAAAAGAGAGCCAAACAAATCAAACCAACAATGAACCAATGGCTGGTTATTATGTGAAACAATATCAATTGAGCTAGTTGTAGTCTCACCATGTAGAAATATAAAATCCTTTACATGCTTCATGTCCAGATCTCGTAAACTGTCTACATATGATGACAAAACACAATCTTGGACTGCACCTCCGGTAGTCAAGGACTCAAGGCATTCTCTGCAGAAACCAAACCAGAACCAGCCTAACAATCAAAATCTCCAGGCGTGAAATTTAATCGAGTGAAAAATATATAATGGACAACGTTTAACTGAAAAGCAAGCTAACTTCTGTGCATGTGAAATTCTTTCAGGTGCATACATGCTTGAACATGTTCAACAGACGTCAAAGTAAATCCTTTCAGGTGCATACATGCATGAACATGTTCAACAGACGTCAAAGTAAATAAAGTATATAGGTGGCCTAAGCTAGGAAAAGTCAGTCTGAGACAAACAGCTTCTGTGTACAATAAAACATACTCAAGCCAATGTCAATTTTCACAGTTAATGAAGAATCTTACAATTATTGGACCGATCTTGATCCACGATTCCAATTCACAATTTTACTACCATGGCTAGGATAAGAACTAGAGTACAATACAAAGACAGTATGCAGGCACAAACATAGAGAGAGTTAACAAAAAAGTGAGAAACTTAAGTCCACCTTCTCATATAGCAAGATGATTAATGATTCCCAAGCAGGTCATCAAGGAAAAATTTAACATCTGATGACTATTTGAGGTTCAAAAAGGTTATGTGGCTGAAATTCTGTGAGTGGACAGAGTCACAGCCAAGAAGTCGTGTATTCTTAAGAAATTTTGAAAGAAAAGAGGGAGGAAAATGTATCAGACAAAGTCCTAGTCAGACTATAGATATCATATTCATATTTCATCACATGGGCCATCTTCAGAAATAAAATTCAGTCCAACTTGCCTGAACATAAAAAACAGAGTTGACTTGAGAAAAACCAAATAAAATTCAAAAGGAAACAAAGCTACACCAAGAGGGCAGCGTGGAAGGAAAAGGAGACCTCAGTGTGGAAGGAAAAGGAGACCTCAGCTGCCTTAAGTATAATCATTCGTAGACCGTAAACAAGAACCCCGGCACACCTTCCCTGAGGATCAGGCTTCACCAATAGGCCTCTTGTGAAAGATTCTCTTCCTCTTTTCAGATGAAGCCAATCTGGACCCTCAAAACAATGCATGGAACTGAAATCAGAGGATGAGCAAGTATAGGCATCAAGTATCAGAAACACATAAAGAGCATGAGATAGCAGTGTTAATGCATTTATATGTGCTACTGCTAGTGCTAGTGCTACCGAACATAAAGTAGAACCTTCATATGAAACAGCTCTAATACAAATAATAATCAGAGAAGTAGGTGGTGGTCAACCCATCCTCATCGGAACCTCAAAACCCAAACCCACTCTACTACTAGTAAATAAGTCAATCATGGTCATTCTACTTGAAATTAAGTACCCCACTTTGAATTCAACCTGTCGCTTGTTTCAGCATGATTTCCTGATAAAAAGAACAGCGCAAAGTAAATTCCATTGATACAAATGCATACACTTGTATTGCTGCAAATTACACATATTTATCCTGTACTCTAGCCTGCATGACTCTAGTCTTTTGTACCCTATCTATAAGAGACAAGAGGCTCAATGTTCTAACTTCTACGCAAATCTCTCATCTACTACATGTCATATTTTTATTCCTAATGACAATTAATGAGATGGTAGAAAAGCTGAAGGTAATAACTTTTTACATGCTCGAAATCAATTTACAACTACCTACTCTAATTAGATTCATCTTATCCTTGGAGTAGGACTATGAGTTCAGCGAACAGCTTCAGGCCCCTTAGCGTTTGTCCCCAGTGATTTGTTTGCTCTGCCACTCTTACTAGATACACCTCCATGAGGTACATACTGATCTGTCCTGTGGTTCAGGCAAATCAAGAAGATCTTGACTTGGAGATAACTACCAATTGGAGTTCATTAACACCAACCTTGTGCACTTGCATTTTTAGGTAGCTAACAGCTAACATACAACTTTGTCAATCAGAGATGAATACAGAATGGATGTTGGACAGCAAAAAGCAACATGTTAGACAAACTAAATGAAACTAAAGTGAGGGTTTCCGAACAAATATGCAGCAAAACATGGAGTGAAGAGGACAGGAGGTTATTACTGTATTATGCCTTGTTCTCTTCACAATTCAAAAAGAATTTTTCAAAAAATTCCCCCTAGATTCCCCCTATTTCCAACATTTCTCTCTCTATCTCTCTCCACTTATTACCCCTACTATTT